>JAKTXM010000020.1:0-39408 GCA_030582575.1 Candida buenavistaensis | reverse complement strand
GAATTCCAGCCACATATACTGTGGAAGAAGCTTACAATTATACCAACGGTATAGAAACCGAACCAGCTACTACAACCACACCATTACATTTGATATGTACACATGTACCAAAAGATGCTTCCAAAACTGAGCAAAAGATAATTTCCGATTTAGTTGAAATCTTATTTGAGTATGGGGCTGGTTGGAGCTTTACAGATATCAATAATCAAACCCCTGGATGTATATTAATTAGTCGTGGGTTGAAGACTTGGGACATTTATAACCAGATTGTAGACGCTGGAGTTAGAGCGGAATTGTTATTGAGAAAAGTGAGTGAGTTTGACATGGAGGTTATTGAAGATACTGATGATTTAAATCATGAAGAGTTTAAAAATGTTCCTCAATTGGTTGAAGAAGAACTTATACAACCAATACAACCGGCACAGCTTGTGGATGATTCACCAAATGCACCAGCACAGAACCAGGAATCGTATTTAAAGACAAAGTTGGAGTACGTTGATAATGCATTAATCACAAAAGATGATAAAGACGGTGTTATGATGGCATGGGAATCAGACATAATGAAACTTGCAAGTGAGTCTATAGCTAACCCCGATTCTGTTGTTTTAAACATTGGTTTTGGAATGGGGATAATTGATACCATGATTCAAGCAAAAAATCCAAAGAAGCATTATATCTGCGAAGCGCATCCTGATGTTTTACAAAAGATGAAACAAGACGGATGGTATGAGAGAGCGAATGTTGTTATTTTGGAAGGAAGATGGCAGGAAAAGCTCAACGAATTATTAACTCAAGGTGTATTTTTTGATGGAATCTATTATGATACCTTTTCTGAACATTATGAAGATATGCTTGAGTTGTTTGATACTGTTGTCGGGTTGTTACAATCTGATGGTGTCTTTTCTTTTTTTAATGGATTGGGTGCCGATAGACAAGTTATATACGAAGTTTACAAAAAATTGGTAGAAATCGATTTGGCAAATTATGGATTAGGTTGTACGTTTACTGAAATTGAGATACCAAAACAAATGCTACAGGATCAAGAAAAGAGTGTGTGGGATAATGTTAAACGCTCCTATTGGTCATGTCCAATATACTATCATCCTGTAATTAAATTTATAGATCTATAATACATAGCCGGTTTTTTCACTCTGTATGTTACATCCTAACCCTATAAATGCTTCATCCAACGCTTGTTCGAAAACGTTTTGTAATCTCCATCCACCACCCAAATATTGTTTGTTTTTGGCTAACTTGTTTATATATGGATCACAGTAACTATCAGCAATATGGTTTTCTATATTCATAATTGCTTCAACATCCGTCGGCACGGGTAACATAGTATATCTCTTTTTCAAATCACGATCACCTTGGAATGGTGTAAATGGAACAACTTCTTCTTCAAGTTCTTTATGGAATGGGTTGCTCTTGTTGAACTGTTGATCCAATTGATTGTTGATATTCTGCAATTGTTTCCTCCTTAGACTTGACCTTTTCAACATTTGATTCTGTTGTTGTTTGATCAACTCTTCACTTGTAGCAACACTATTTGTCATTTTATCCAATAATTCTTGTTGCTGTTCCTTTTGATATTCCAAATCTTCCATCTCCATTTGTTTCTGGATTTTCAACTTTTCTTGCTTTAACCTTTCCATGGCTTCTCTGTACTTTGTCAAGTCATCATTCTTTTGTGATTCTCTCATATTACGTTCCAAGATTTCCAATTTATGATCTTGTTCGTATTTGTTCAATTCCGCCTCGGTTTCATCGACGTCAATCCCGTTACTTAACTTGAATACTATATCCTCAACTGTCTCAAGATATTGGTTAAATGCTTTTAAATCAGGAAAGTCTTCTTCCGTCATGTTATATATGCCACTAACTTTTCTTCGTATATCAATTTCTCTCTCGATAATTAAATCTTCAAAAATCTGTTGCTTAAACTTATTCTTTCTTAATATTTTTCCGCATTTTGGATATGGACATGGAGCAGGACCTAATGAAAATATTCTATCAACACAAGATTCACAGATTTTATGATAACATTCTGGGTTGATTAAAAATCTCATATTCGGTGACAAATATTTATCCGTCTTACAAATAGGACACATGTCCAGAAGTTCGTCTAGATTGTTAGTACATGAAGTTAGGAGTAACAGCAGTAGGTACATACTTTCGGGTATCTGTAACATAGTTCAATTAGTAAGACTTTTAATTTATTGTGAATTCCATTCCTTTTTTTTTTTCTATATATGTATATATATATATATATTTGGTGAGTCGTGTAAGCTACAACTCACGTGATTACAAACTACGAATATATTCAACAAATAACAATTTATACCCATGGACATCTAACTCTTCCCTAGTGTTAGCTCTATAGTCGTCTAAACAACATTCAAATTGATGCATATCAGAATTTGTCAAAAAAGTAACCATAAATTGACCTGGTTGGAAGACATTGATACATTTATCAACAATGGCTCTGTAATCGCCATGCATATTAGTTTCAAAGGATGCATAGCTCCAACCTGGTTCAGGGGTTACATGAATAGTATAGTACTCTGAGTCATTTAGAGAGTTGCTTGAAAATCCACATGGAGTAAATGAAAATCCATCATGGATCTCTTTGACAGGTGTACGCAGTATAGTTTGTTTCTTGTATTTAAACAAACTATTCAAACCAGTTTTTCTCAAAACTCCTTGCCCTAAGTCATGACCTAAATCATGGGTTTCATCAATGGCTGGGTCACCTGGTTTTCTGATTGTGTAAAATTGTTGACTAGATTGAGGGGATAATTTTGTCATAATAATTTCTAACGTACAGTCATTAGTCTTAGGTAAAGAATTTTCAGAGCCTGCGACATAGAGATGCCAGTTTGTGTTGTTACCAACAATATAACTTTTCCCATTGTCAAAATAAGTATCCAACAATTCAACTTCTTCACGCCAATGACCATGGACATGAATTTGCTTATTAGGAAACATGAATGAACGACGGGAATAAAACACTTTATAAATATCTTTACTTGACATTTTAACTTTTAATTCCCTTTCCACTGTTTCAAATAACAAATTTAAACATGCTAAAGTAGTGGTGGTACCGCACGTTTTCAAAATAACTTTGTGTGGGAAAACAAATAATGATGATTCACTCAATAAGAAAGCATCACATAAAGATGAAGATACTTTGGAAAGTACTTCACAATGGACTAAATTCAAAATTTCAACCCATTTTTCAAATTTAATATCTCTCAAACTAACCGAAGCGGAATCCGATTCGTAAAACCAAATTTCTAACAATTTTTCAGGACCTTCAAATGCATGAGTGGAATCAATCGTAGTTGATAGTTCATGATCTGAGTAAATTAATGCAGGTGCAACCATTGTCAGCTAACCTTGTTTATATGTTGTATTTGTTGTAAGCTTCGTAGCAGAGGATCTAACATAAAAGACGTAATAAGTAAAAGTGATCGCTTAGAGTTGTTTAGCGGTCGATAACAAGAATAATAAAGGAACTGGAAGAATAAAGAGGATTAAAGTAGAGTTTTGGAAAGAGTGAAAAATTTTTCAGTTTTTCCTTTTTTTTTCGTTCTTTTTTTTTTCTTTTTTTCGATCTAAACTTTAAATACCGCAACACTTGGGATGAGTTGACTGGGCAACATTTATTGCTATGCGATATGGGATCCCCGAAATGTTCAGGTAGGAGGTAGGTAGCACTAGGCATTTTAAAACAGATCCACTTAACAGCCATTCCCCACCACCACCGTTGTACACAAAAAAGAAAAAAAAAACACTACATGTCAGACAGCCGAGTCAAAAAAGAAAATCAAGTAATCAAAAAATCACGTGACAATAGTAAAAAATTGAAAAGCTTTGGTTGTATAGATAATTTAGTTTGAAATTTTTGCAAATAGCTGTGTAAACTGTGTAAACTATCTAAACATCAGCTCAACCGAACTAAAAGGAAGCCAGTTAATAAATACGTTACAACAATATAGATTTTCCTTGAATGTTGCTCTTTACATACAAGCTAATTGTGATTTACTAGAAGTCTTTCGTGTACTGAAGCAAACTGCAACTTGATAGAGCGCCACCTTAAGGATGAAAAAAGTCTCTACTATAGGTTTATACCATATACAGTTGTAGCTAAGAAACTATAAACTCAAGGCAAAGTTTTCAAGTAAATTATGAAGTCTTCCAAATTTCAACACTTTAGAAGCAATTTACAAACAAACAGGGTTAAGCAGCAATATTTACCAAAATTAAAATTTCAAGAGCACATTGACTTTAGTGAATTCAACTAAACTTTCGATAGCAAAAATATTAACGCAATGCATACGTTTAAAACTTTCATGTATGGCAACCCTTGCTCAAGGCAAAAGGAAACGGACTTCCTTAATGTAAAGAAGGTAAATCCAGGCAATTTCGGTTCAAGATAATGAATTCAAGTTGATGAAATAGTGGACAAACGTGTGACAAAACGCAGACATTTACTGGTGTTAACCCACGAATTGGCCCAATTTTAGAGTTTATGCAAAAGAAATAATGGTGCCATTTCTCTTACGAATACACAAACAAAAATAGATGTATCATAGTTTAAACATCTCTCAAATAGGAGAACAATTCTTTTGGACTAAACTAGACTGTGGTATATATAATAGAGCATATGTTTAATTATAATTTCACAAAGCTATGTACTAGAGTCCAGGAAATTTCCATAATAGTCTTGTGGGTTGCAATTTAAAATATGCATAGACTAAACAATAGTAGTAACCCTACATGCATTATGCAGTAATCGGCGGCCAAGTTTGTTTTTCAACTCACAGCAAGATAGAGGATATTCTAATTTCAGATCGATTGATTCTTTAACAGGGTAGTTTTGATTAATACGCAAAAAAGAAACATAAATCAATTGAAAGTTTGAGTCACATTTATTGGATATCAAAATACAAGCACAATCAAAGCATAATGCAAGAGCCGCAGTACTTCCGAAAGTATAATAGGTATTTCCAATTTCGACAAAAACAACCGCTTTAAATAATTTTGCTGATTATTTCCTGCTCAGTAAAATGGGATAAGCATTAATTGTGGCGGTTTTTGCGTTTGGGCTCCGTGTCAATAAAGCTTGTTTCCACCACTCATAACCAAAAAGACCCCAGCTATGAAAAAACAAGAAATCGTCCAATTTTTTAAACAGTATTCCCCAATTGAGTAATCAAGCAATGACTACAAACCAGTAATCTCATTAGTGAGTTTTAGATTCTATTTTTTTTCTTTAGTGGAAAAGATATTTACAATTCCTTTTGGGTGATTTTTATTTCGATATGAGCATCATAAATTTTTAGAATAATTGTGAGGTCAGAGGCTATTGTGGGAATACTCTTGCATAATCCCTAAAAGGGAATCCCAAAACGGTATGACGATCACAGCGCAAATCTTTTATGAACAGGTTTAAAACTAAAATTGCTTAGGATTTACAATGAGGAGTCAAATTTTGGATCGATGGGCGCTCATAACGCGAGACGTTACAAAAATAAAATAAAAAAAGCACCCTTTTCTTCCACTCTACCAAAATGTAAGAATAGATTAGTAAAAATAGCCTACAAAACAGTATCCTCTTACATGTATGTGGGGTATAGCAAATAGATATCAAAAGCTGACTATTTTTGAGAAAGACTTTTAGTAAGCTGTGCACTATTCTCTATTCGGCACCCTACAAAATATAAACATCAGAACTAGAACTAATCGCTTAAAAGCATCCAAAAAAAAACTGTGTTCAACATTACAAATAAATACTAATTTTGTGATGAGGAAGCATTTGCCATGGCTATAGAGGCCTTTGCATTAGTTAATGAACAAGAAATGTAAAATTAACTCAAAGTCTAGCCTTGAAAATACAAACTTCCAGAAAACTACAAGTTATCCTTGAATTAGCAACTTGGAATTTATAGAATAGTAATGCTTTTTAGTCAATTGCATATCCGGAGATAGGTGGAGCTGTCCAGACAAGAAAAAATTCTCAGACTCTGATAAACAAAGTACAACGAATTGCTAAAAGAAATATATCCACATTCAAACAATTTTTAATTTTTTTTACAGAGAAACTGCGCTCTTAAACATCTGATGGATACTGAAAATCTTGATTACGAAGACGCCTCAGATTGATTAATGCATCTTATCATGCTCCATCACGCCCCAAAGTGGTGGAACGTTTATTAAAAAAATTCTTATTTCTACGCTAACTCGTTAGTATTTAGTAACAAAGAAACACATTAATTAAATGAAGTTGTTTAATTGCTGCATTCGGAAAGAAAGAAAAAAAAAATTGCAAAATTATAATAACACAAACCCAAATATTTTACAAATGACACAAACGTATTGATTTAAATTGTCTGGTCCATAACCCTGTGACACAAAGTAGTAACTCGTATCGGGTTGTGAGCCATACTTCAAACTATTGGTTATTGTACCCTATATAAAATGTGGGGGTAAAGTGGAGAAAACTTTTTTTTTTTTTTATTTTATTTTTACTGTCGCTGTCGCATTACTATGCTTTCAGCTTCCAAAAATTCGATTAACAAACTATTACTGTGGTTTGTGTTATAATCCCAACTAGCCAAAAATTATTCCGCATTTGCTCTAACTAGTGCACGTCTAACTTTATTTAACAATTCATTAATTTCATGATTTGCAACAATAAAGATTTTCTACAGCCTGCATTACACAAATGTAGAATCTATTTTTACATTCCATTCACTCATGTGAAAAAATGAACTGCTCAAGAAACAAGAAGTAAATAGTATGTTTTCTTTTTTTTATTATTTTTTTTGGGAAGAGCACTTCTGCCGAATAGGAAGCTCTCAAGCCAAGTAAAACAAGGCATTAACACTTTCAATCTTATATGCCATTGCATCATGTTAATAACTCTATTCAAGATGGTCAAAGAAAGAAAAAAATAATTACATAAGGAGTTGCATCAGGAGATTAGAATGTCTTCAACTAATGAGGATTCCAGATTTCGTGACTAATGAAACTCTGTAGGGACTGGATTTCAGCATTTTTGGACTTTTTTTTCAAATGCCTCTGTAACTAAACCATACGTTAGCTACACAAACTGACATAGTTTAAACTTTTATTACCGTCATGCAGCAATTTCAAAAAGTCTACACACATGTTTTTCTTTGTATTTTTGTTTCTTCTTGCAATTAATCGAATACCTTTAGACTACCACTAGTTTTTGAAAACCAACTTTACCTTTCTGAACATTATAAAACCACTACTATTTTCTCTAGAATTTAACAATTCTGTTTTTTAAACTCACTATCCTCATTTCTATTTCAAACTTCACGAAATGTTGTTTTTGAAAAATATTGCAATTGCTTCCTCGTTTTTGCTTTCTAGTGCAATCGCTTTAACAATAACAGAAGACCGTTATGACAGGGGAACCATTGACTTGAGTATCGGTGACATAACCGTTCAATCAGGAACATGGTCAATTGTTGATAATGCTCTTAGTGTTTTCACTGGTAAATTAGATATTAAGGACCAAGGTGCTTTGTTTATTTCATCTGATTCCAGTTTAATCGCCCTTCAGATTACTTTGAACTCAGTCCTTAGCCCAATTAACAATGATGGCACTATTGTATTTGATTCACGTCCTAGTTTGACTAGTTCTAACTATAATTTGGTCGGATTATCTTTCACAAACAATGGTGAAATGTACCTTGCTGCTTCTGGTATCGTTCCAAGTACCATGAATCTTCTTTCTGCTGACTGGCACAATAATGGTTTAATCGTCTTTCAGCAAAATCAAAGAAACTCTGGTGCTGTTTTCCTTGGACCACCTGCTGGTAACATCAACAATGATGGAACTATTTGTCTCAGACATGAAATTTATGCCCAAACAACTAGAATCAGTGGTCTGGGTTGTTTTGTCGCTGATTTGGACTCAACCATATACATCAGCAATTCCTTATTACCTGTAAGTAGATCCCAAAACTTTTACTTGAAAGATGATCAATCTAGTATAGTTGCTCAATCTATAAGTTTGTTTCAGCAATTTAATGTCTATGGTTTCAAAAAAGGATCCAAGCTTGGATTGACACTTCCATTGATTCCAAATATTCTTCCTCCACATCCTTCTTATGAATATAATCCAACAACTGGTATATTAAGACTCAGAAATTTATTAGTTTACCAAGATTTTAATATTGGACCGGGTTATGATTCATCTAAATTTAGAATTGTAACTGATGCTGGTGCTGGTTTACCAACGACTTTATTGGGATCTGTTACCTATGATGGTGATGCACCAGATAGAGAACTCCCAGCTGCATGTGCACGTGAATGTAAACCAATTCCAGATACACCAACCGAACCTTCTTCATCATCTGCTGAACCATCTTCAAGTGCTGAACCATCTTCAAGTGCTGAACCATCTTCATCTGCTGAATCTTCAAGTGCTGAACCATCTTCAAGTGCTGAACCATCTTCATCTGCTGAATCTTCAAGTGCTGAACCATCTTCAAGTGCTGAACCTTCATCTGCTGAACCATCTTCAAGTGCTGCTGAACCATCTTCATCTACTGAATCTTCAAGTACTGAACCTTCAAGTGCTGAACCATCTTCAAGTGCTGAACCATCTTCAAGTGCTGAACCTTCATCTGCTGAATCTTCAAGTGCTGAACCTTCATCTGCTGAACCTTCTTCATCATCTGCTGAACCATCTTCATCTGCTGAATCTTCAAGTACTGAACCTTCTTCATCTGCTGAATCTTCAAGTACTGAACCTTCTTCATCTGCTGAATCTTCAAGTGCTGCTGACTCTTCATCTGCTGAACCATCTTCAAGTGCTGCTGACTCTTCATCTAGTGCTGAATCTTCATCAAGTGTCTACTCATCTTCTGGACCAATCTATAGTAACTCCACTGTTCCATCATCTTCTGAACAAAGTCAAACATCAAATACCGAAGTATCTACTGGTGAACCAACTTCATCTACTGAACCTTCTTCAAATGGTCCAACTTATTGTAAGAGAGATGAAACAGATTGTATTCCAACTGATGCTACATCTTCTGGTGATTTAGCAAGTCAAACATCTGGTACTGTATCTGATACTTCTGGTCCATCTTCCGCTACTGATTCTGGTCTGTCTTCTATTACCTTTGCACCATCATCTTCTGAAACTGGTTCTGATAATGGTTCTAATACCAACACCAACACCAACACCAACACCAACACCAACACCAACACCAACACCAACACCAACACCAACACCAACACCAACACCAACACCAACACCAACACCAACACCAACACCAACACCAACACCAAGACTGACGATAATGGTTCTAACACTACTACTAAATCTGACTCAACTTCAACTAGTACACCTACTGACGGCAACAACGGTGGTGACAACAACGGTAACAACGGTGGTGACAACAACGGTAATAACGGTGGTGACAACAACGGAAACAACGGTGGTGACAACAACGGAAACAACGGTGGTGACAACAACGGTAACAACGGTGGTGACAACAACGGTAATAACGGTGGTGACAACAACGGAAACAACGGTGGTGACAACAACGTTAACAACGGTGGTGACAACAACGGAAACAACGGTGGTGACAACAACGGAAACAACGGTGGTGACAACAACGGAAACAACGGTGGTGACAACAACGGCAACAACGGTGGTGACAACAACGGCAACAACGGTGGTGACAACAACGGCAACAACGGTGGTGACAACAACGGCAACAACGGTGGTGACAACAACGGTAACAACGGTGGTGACAACAACGGTAATAATGGATCTGGTAATGGATCTAGTGATAATGGATCTGGTGATAATGGATCTGGTGATAATGGATCTAGTGATAATGGATCTGGCAATGGATCTGGCAATGGATCTAGTGATAATGGATCTGGTAATGGATCTAGTGATAATGGATCTGGTGATAATGGATCTGGCAATGGATCTAGTGATAATGGATCTGGTGATAATGGATCTGGTAATGGATCTAGTGATAATGGATCTGGTAATGGATCTGGCAATGGATCTAGTGATAATGGATCTGGTAATGGCTCCGAAGGTAATTCTTCCACTACTCTTGCTGTTGTTCCATCTGGCTCTGGTTCTGGCTCTGGCTCTAGTTCAACTGGTTCCTCTAGTCCAATTGTTATTCCAAGTGAAAACGGATCTTCTAGATTGTCTCACACTGGTGCTTGTGCTGTTGCATTATTATCAGCTGTTTTTGTTTTGTTCATGTAATCTGACACAAATTACACTATTTCGGTTTTATTCTTTTAGTTAATTTCAACTTTTTTTTTCTTTTTCGTTTCCATATTTGAATGGTTTTTTATATTTTCGTTTTTATGTTTATACCTTTTAATTTTACGTTCTATTTTCGATATAAACTGTATATGTACCTACTACATTGACTCAAACGCGGCGTCCAAATAAACTGGAAAAAAAGAAAAATTTATGAAAAAAAAAAACAGGACGCGATCCAACCACGCAACATGCCAACAACAACAATCAACTGTTCGTACACCCCAGGTCTTTCAGATAACCTAATATTTACCTCCTACGGTTTAACATTACTTGAAATACAAGGAGAATTAAACACACCTACGGAAGTCCCCACTGATGATCCAGTTACCGATGAAGACCATGAATATATTGAAAACTTTATAAAGACAGACATGGGAACTGCCGTGAGGTTTGGTAATTTGGTCATCGATGACAAGAAAGCAACTATGTTTATTGGAAAATCACAACGATTACTTGGTGATGTGGTTAAATTATCAACGCCATTAGGTGTATTACGAATCAAAGAGGGTGAGGTCAATTTGGTTGATATAGTGAAAGCAAAAATAGTATTTAAACAAAGACCGTTACCTATAATGTAAATTTCTATTTAGAATTTGGATTTTCCAGAATTTCTATGATCCCAATTAATATATGCACTACTTTCAAATCCTAAATTTTCAGGATCTGCGACAATCAAGTTTTTATAAATTTTTAAAATATCTGAAGAATCGAATCCTAATTTGTTTTTCATATAGGAAACGATATCTCCATATTTCTCATGAAACAATGAAATAGTGGCTAACATAGCTTCGTATCTTGAACTAATCAAATTTTGGAATCCATCCTCCTCAATTGTCCAACCCTTTCTACCTTGAGATATTATTTGTTCAATATCAGAATCATCACCCAATTTTTCACGTAATTTTTTAACTGTTTCAACAAACTTCCCTTTTAAAACAGGATGATCTGGTTTTAAACCAACGGTTGTCAACTCATACTCTTTTGCAATTGTATTTTTATCTACTCCAGCCAATAATAACATCAACATCCCCAACATACCAGTACGGTCCTTGCCAGCAGTACAATGGAAAACAAATGGTTGATTGATATCTCTAATGTATTCAAAAATAGTTTTGTAAGAATTGATACCATATTCCAACATGTCTTCGTAAACATTCACATAAGTAGACCAACAAGTCATAAGATTTGTATATCTAATAGCTATTGCTTGTGGAGAGTAATCATCATTAGAAAAAACAGGTGCATGGATTCTTTTTATACCATACTTGGAAATATTGTCTGGAAACCCATCCAGGTTTATTTCACCATCTGAACGCAAATCAAAAATTGCTTTAATTCCTAATTTTTGTAAAGTTTGTAATCCACGATCTGTCAATCCAGAAATATTTGCACAACGGAAGGCGTATTGCGGTTTGAAATAATATACAGCATTAGTTGCATCGGTAGGTTTGGTTACTCTCCAACCTCCAATATCTCTAAAATTACTCACACCATCAACATTTTTCCATCTAGAAACTCTTCCAATGTCTTTACTTGTGGCAATAAATCTTTCCAACTCTTGTTCTGGAGACAAATATTCTATTATGTAATCGGTAACCAAATAGTTGAAATTAATCTTCTTTCCATGTTTCAAAGGTAAATGAAGTGGGTTAATATCCTCCATTTCATCATCAGCTTTAATTTCTTTATTACCATAAAAGTTATGGTCAGCATCAGGAATCAATCTCAAAACATGTGACAACGGACCTCTATTTAAAGCATTGGCGTAATTTCCACAATCGTATTTAGGAATAATTTCATCTTCTGTACCGTAAACACTAAGTACAGACCAGTCACGAGATAATCCACTTAATGTGGACAAATCAGGTTTAGATAAATGGATGATTTCTCTTGCTGCCAAATCAATTTCTTGATATTTGCCATATCTATAAGTAAGTACTGGCAAATAATCAAACCCATCAAATTGAGCATATCTCTCTAAAACAGTTTTGGAAGTAAATCTTGCAGAGCAATTGACCAAATTTGGAACAACGAATGCGGGTTCACCCTGTTTGGCCAAGTTATCTTGACCTTGTGCCCATAAAAACATAGCTACACCACCTCTTGAATGAGAAATTACCGAGGATAAAGTCAAATCAACACCGAGCCCATTTTTCTTACCATCGGTTAGAAATTCAGCGCATGCTTGAATATCATCCACATCTTGAGTCAAAGTACGTCCTTCAATTTCAATTTCATTATCAGCACTACTTCCACATCCTCTAAAATCAATACGTAATGAAAAAATACCCAAATCATGTGCTAATCTATGGGCCAAGACCTTTTGATAACAATAGTCTCTATGACCGCCTTGACCATGTACAATCAAAGCTGCATTGTGGGTGGCAGGAACCAAGTTCGCTTCAATGGAGTTTTCTGAGTCAAATGCTATCGGAATGGCTAATGTACCGGATACACCCTTGCCAAATGAGACTTCTATCTCCCTTGGTTTCGGGGGATTGTATTTAGAAGCAGTCATTTTAGTATAAAGAAAAAAGTACTTTTTTTTTCGGTTTGGGGTTTGCGCTTTGGATTTTATTCTTTTATTTATCATTATTATCAAAAAAAAAAAAAAAAAAAAAAATAACCGAGAGCCACGTGACCAAGCCATAGTACTCTATCCCCGCTCATCTGACATCTTATAAATATTTCACATTCACGAGTGGAGTTTCTCCATTTATCTCCTGTAACTTTGGCTAAGTGTTTACATAACCATTTCATTAATGTTCATATTCGTAGTGTTCTGATTATCCGCATATTTCCGTTCCCATGTGATATCAAGAGTGTGCGCATGGAGAAATAAAAAAAAATAATAATAATTAAAAAATTATCCGCTGATAAACTATGAATCCAGATAGAGATGCATACATCGAACTAGGCAAGTCACTAACGGAACAGCATTCCAGTCAATTATCCACACAACTTCAAGTATTCCAATCTGCGCTTTTGAATTTTGCAAACGATCATGGACAAGAGATACAAGACAATCTTGAATTTAAAAACAAATTCACTCAAATTGCACAACTGATAGGACTCGATCCTTTGGATTTGTCCATTTATACATCCAAACGGGATAACAACTACTATATTGGGTTATCTGTGAAAATCATTGAAATATGTCAACAAACACGTGATTTGAATGGAGGATTGATGTCTTTTAAAGAATTGATTTCTACATTACGTGATTCAACGACTACGTTGAATGTAGAAGAAAAGGACATCGAGAGCTGCGTAAACAGTTTAAATAAATTAGGTGGATATGAGATATTTATAATTAATGGGAAAAAATGGCTCAAGTCATCGACTGAAACCCTATCCAACGATCAATTAAAGATTTATGAACTCTGTGAATTCATGGGTGGGTTCGTCACATATAGACTATTACGAGATAACTACGGATGGGATAAACTACGTTGTGAATCAGTCATTGATGAGATGATTCTGAATGGGTTAATTTGGGTGGATTCGGGTGGAGTTGAACGACAATATTGGGAACCTTCATGGATTTCTAGCTAACTTTTTCTCCATCCATCTTGCGTTGAGTACTTCGTAACTTTCCATACGATCACGTTTCAGTATTGGGATGTACTTGTTATACATACGACCAACCCCATCACCGTTTTGAAGTGTCGTATAAGGTTTTTCCCCCTTATTGAATAAGATATTCTCCATAATCTCCAGCATTTGGGTCTTTAATTGTAAATCATACTCCATTCGACTGAAATTTTGCGTAAGACGAAATAATTTAGAAATATCGCTTGTCTTCCATTCCATATTCGGAAACTCACAATCGTATAATACCAAAGGTATGTCATGCGCCATCTCGTATCCTGGTTTAGTTGGGAACTTCTCCATATCCATTAAATCGGTGATCAATCTCGGTGGTTCCAAACCTTGTCCAATCGCAAACAATAAAGATACCATACACCGAACCTGGTGCCATAAGAAAGCAGTACCTTTTAAATCAAAACAGTAATAGTCCAGATGTAAGTGTATAATTTTTGCATGATATATTTCTCGAACGAAATTTGTAATTTGTTTCGATCCATCTAATTTACAGAAATTTCTAAAATCATGAACACCTTCATAGAGCCCCGCAGCCTTATCCATCAAATCTATATCTAAATCTTGTTTCTTGAAAATATATCTATAATGACGAGATGTACAGCTGAATCGAGCATCGAAATCCACCGGCGGTCTCAAACATACAGAATGAACCTTTACGTCACCAGGTAAGTTTGCATTGAGTACCGATAAATAATCAATTTCCAACGCATCATTTTCAGGATTCTTCTGCTCCTCCTCGGTCAAATTGGAACGCACAGAAATAGAAATAACTTGATTCATTGCACTCACTCCTTTATCTGTTCTTCCACATCGAGAATACTCCACTTCTCCAATAGGTTCTGGTACAAGCTTTACCTTGCTCAAAGCCCTGAGAAAAACTTCCTCCACTGTAGGCAACGGAGTGGGTTCCGCCTGAAGGGCCAACCCATTGTAGTTCCAGCCAAGGTACGCAAACTTAAAAGCGACAAACCGTTGGTGTCGTTTACTCCAATCAAATTCCTTGCCAGGCATTTTCAATGCAGCTTTTCCTTTTTCTAGCTGATTGAGTCGTGTTATAAGCTGTTCTTTCGTCCAAGAATTATAGTCTGTCATTTTGCTAAATGTTCGTTTCATATACTTGAACATGTCCGCTTAAAAATTTTTTTTTTTTTTTTGTTTGTTTCTTTTGGTTATACACATCTCATCACAACATGGAATCATTACAATGGGGAAGCTTACGTTATGACCTTGTCCCGTGGCTCAAAGAAGCTGTTTCTTCTATGGGATATCCCACAATGACACCCGTCCAGGCATCTACTATTCCGTTACTAAGCGGGAACAAGGATGTTGTAGTTGAGGCAGTGACGGGATCAGGTAAAACATTAGCGTTTGTTATTCCAGTATTACAAAAAATTAGTGCCAGATTAACCACCGAAGAAGTAAAACGTGGTCATATGTTGGCTATTGTGTTGTCTCCAACTAGAGAGTTGGCTAGTCAGATCCAAGGTGTTTTTGAAGATGTTTTGAAATATACTGATATGAAAATAGGCACACAGTTGTTGGTTGGGTCTATGGGGACCGTCAGGGAAGATTTGGACAATTTTATAAAGAATGAACCGAAAATATTGATTGGGACACCAGGTAGAATGTTGGATTTCTTAGGGTCGTCGAATAATGTAAAGACCAGTTCTTTGGAGATTGTGATCCTTGATGAAGCAGATAAGTTGTTAGATTACCTGTTTGAAAAGGATGTGGTGAATATACTTAAAAGATTGCCTAAACAAAGAAGAACGGGGTTATTTTCTGCCACAATATCTTCTGCTGGGAACAATATTTTTAGAACGGGGATGAACAATCCAGTCAAAGTTCAAGTCAAATCCAAAAAGAAAGAAACTCCATCGGCTTTACAAATTTCATACATGATGATTAATGCAGAACACAAGCTCACAACGTTATTGAATATACTATCCACATACCAATACAAGAAAGCAATAGTATATTTCCCAACATGTACATCCGTTAAACATTTCTATCAAACACTCAAACATACAGACTTGAAGCTTTTTTCTCTTCATGGTCAACTCAACACCAAAGCGAGGTTAAAAACATTAACGAATTTTTCCGAAACAGACACCCAGAATGTGTTGATGACTACTGATGTTGCTGCACGAGGTATAGATATTCCCGAGGTGGATCTCGTGGTTCAACTCGACCCACCAACAGATCCAAATGTTTTTTTACATAGATGTGGACGTACTGGACGTGCAAACAAGGCTGGACGCGCAATAGTCATGCTCAGTGAAGATACACAAGAAGAAGATTATGTTGGATTCATGGAAGTAAAGAATGTGTACATGACACAATTGCCAACACCTTATTTGACCACACACGAAGATTTTCAAAAGAGGTTACGTAAATATATGCTTGAAGATAGGGCGCGACATGAACTTGGAGTCAAATCATACGTTGCTTTTGTGAGATATTATTCAAAACATGTTGCCAGTTCTATATTCCGGACTTCGACTTTAGATTATTTAGGGACCGCTAAGATGTATGGGTTATTGAGATTGCCCAAAATGCCCGAATCTCGTTTTATTAAAGATATGGATATGCCTGAAGATGGCTGGTTAGGAGATGCTATTGATATGGATAAATACGCATATGCAGATCCTGTCAGGGAAAAGTCCCGTTTGGAGAATTTGGAAAGTGATAAACAAAAGAAAGTGGAGGATGCAGTTCGAAGAAAACAACTAAAAGTCAAAAATGAAGCATGGTCTAGTAAAGTTGACAGGAAAGAAGGTAAAGCTGAAAGAAAGGAGAAATTAAAAAGAAAGCGTGAAGCTATTGAAAAACAGATTATGGACGAATCTGAACAAGAGGAACAAGAGGAAGATTGGAAAGACCTCGTTCGAAAAAACAAGAAAAAACATACAGATACTATAGGTTCTTTTGATCTATAAAAAACGTCCACCGCTCCCCTCTTTTTTTTTTCTTTTTTTTTTTCAAATTTTAAACTTTTCACTTTTTGATTGTATACCATCAAATACAAATAAATTATCCAATGGGATATATTGAGCAGTTGTAGATTTTAAAACTTCTTGACTTACAATACCACCCATTAAACTATTTAAATTATGATAATTGGTAGTGTTATGGGTTATCACTTCTTCAAATATCTGGTTCAATTCATCATTCATATTCAGTGAAATCTTTTCATTATACACTCTTTTAAATTTATCAATATCTTGTGACTGTGGTCTTCTTTGATATTTAGATATAAAATAATTAAAATTTAAAATTGCAAAATAGATAGCCAATTCATGCTTTTCATCGGAATCTAATATTCCCTCCAGAACAAATCTATCAACAAGATTTGAATTGACTAGATCTTTAGAACCCATTGTAGCAAATAATAATCTAGAATTCTTACAAAATGCTTGTATAGAATCAAAACTAACTTCATCTTTTGATCTCCCCAAATAATCTAAAATTTGATAAACTTGTTGTGAAAATAAATTTTGATCTCTCAATGCACGTTCTCGATAAAGTTTTGATAATTTAATATAATTATCAGTATCAGAGGCCATATCAGGTAAAGTTCCTGGTAATGGTAATAAATTATCATTAATTTTCAAAAAATTTTTTAAAGCAATTATAAAAATCCAAAATATAGATGTTGACTTATCCAATGTTTTACTTTCTGAAATGTTAATCAATTGTTTAATTGAATCAGGAATTTCTGTTTTTTGATGAGGGCGTAAATGAGCAGTATCAGCATCAATAAAATTAGTTTCCATTGGAAAGTTTCTTGACATTGATTGTACAAATGAACGAAATTTCTTCTTTTCTGCATAATTAAGAGGTACTTTACCATTGTTTAGTTCTCTCCAACGACTTAAGGCTTTAATAAAAATTATGATATAAGGAACGTGAGAATGATCAACATCATTCAAATTATCTAAATCAAAAGAATCAGCAAATTCCTGTAATTCTGGCCATGGCTTATCTATTCTTAAATCGTATAATTTTGAAGGATCATGAGTTTCGATAACTGTAGTTTCATCGGATATAATATTCAATGAACCATAAAACCCTACTGTATTAACAATGAATAATGGAATTTGTTTTGACCATAACAAGTTTATTAAAGTTTGTAAATTTGGGGTATAATCACTTAAAATAACCACATTAAATTGATCCCAAAATAAATTTGATTCATTTGCTAAAACAGTTGATAATGATTCCACAATGGCATGTCCAATGACATCATTATTCAATTCATTTAAATTTTTCATTACAGCAAAACTTAAATATTTATTTAAATCTTGATTTTTCAAAAAAAAATTAGATGACAAGTCTTGTTGAGTTACTTTTTTATCATCAATAATGGTGAATTGTCCAATACCTGGTAATATTAGATTTTTCAATATTTCTGATCCTGTAGAAGTGGCATTTATTAAACAAATATGAGATTTTTCCAAGTTTGATTGACCAGTTGAAGCCCATAGTCTAAGTTGTCTATCGTATTTAACTGTTTTATCTTCTGGCATGGATAAAAATAGACAAGATAAAAATGAATTGGATACGAGTTTATATGACTGATTGTCTGGATAAGAAAAACGAAATAAAAAAAAAAAAGGAAAAAAAAAAGGAATGAATTATACCTTAAAGGAATGAATTATACCTTAAAAGAAAGAAAGAATAAAGGAAAACAATGATAAAGTAGAATTGAGTTTATATATACAGAAAGATATATATGAGTGTGTATGTATACATTGTTATTATGGTTTGAAAATTGTTTTCGTGTTGTATTAATATCGTGTATTTTAGTCTAAATTAAGAAAATTACTCAACAATTTAACATTCCAGTTGGAAATAGTTTTATGTATATGTAGAAACTCTTTTTTTTCTTTTAGATATATATATATATATATTAAAAATGATTGGCGTCCTTAAGGGTCTAAATTAAGCACAAGTGAAAAGAGAGCGAGGTAGAAAGAGAGGGGAGAGTTTTATGTACATGAATTTACACGATATACAATAAATGCATCTTTTTTGGTTTTAGTTACAAGTTATAAGTTATAAGTTATAAGTTATAAGTTATAAGTTATAAGTTATAGAATGAAGTTTAATTTTTTTTATTAGTATCATTATCATTCAATTAATTGAAATAAACAATTTAACATTTGTAACCTAATTCTTTTATCATAATTTTTATACTTGTAATTACAATTTACAATTATTAATTTACTTTAAATTGTAACTACAAGGTTATAAAATATCAAATTTTTAAAATAGTGTCACGTGCCATAGTCGTGTAATATGTAACAAAAAGCAAAAAAAAAATGAAATAAAAATTTATGACGTTTTGGATAAATATAATTACTATGCATTACCAAATGAATCAACGTGTCCTTACAAAAAAAATATAAATTAACTTATCTTTTCAAATGTAGAGGAGATAAAAGGTAAGCATATATATTAGTATTTATATCTTCTTAAGTTGATATATACTATCCTGTAAGAAATTCATGAAAGCAGTAGCAGTAGCTGTAAAGGTAGCATCAGTGGTAGCAGAACCGTAGATTACTTCTATTCTAATTAGTAGGAAGTCTATAATCTTTTTTTTTTTTCCTTTTGGATTGTCTCATCACGTTTTTTCTCATCTCTTTAAAAAAATTTAAAAAAAAAAAAAAAAAAAAAAAGAAACACACACACACTCTCTCTCTCTCTTTCTCTGTCTCTTCTGATTTATAAGAAAAAAAAATTTTCAATTGAGAAAAATTTTTCCTCTTCTTCTTTTCTTTCTTCAACAACACCTTTGGAACAAGATGTCAGCTGCTAGTGAATCAAAATATTCCACTGAAGTGCTTTCTGAATTATTAAGCAAGTTACAAATTGCTGAAAATAAAGATGAAGCTGCTTCAAATATTTCCACTTTTTTAAATTCTTCCATTGTTGAACACGATGTTCCAGTTGAATTTTTTGAAGATTTAACCAAACAAATCAAATCTAAAGATGCTAACACCAACATTGCTGCTTTAGATGCATACAAACATATTGCTTCTTCAAATGGTTTATCACCATCTGTTGAACCTTATGTTGTTGAATTGGTTAGTGAAGTTGCCATAAAAACTGGTGACAAAAACAAAGATGTCCAAGCTGCTGCTTCTGCTGCTTTATTGGCCATTGCTTCTGCCATCACTCCTACTGCTGTCAAAGCTATTTTGCCAAAATTGATTGAGAACTTGACTACTTCTAACAAATGGACCGAAAAGGTTGCCATTTTAAAAGCTCTCTCTCAATTGGTTGATACTGCTAAAGCTCAAATTGCTTTAAGAATGCCTGAATTGATTCCAGTCTTATCTGAAGCTATGTGGGATACTAAAAAAGAAGTCAAAGAAGCCGCCACTGCTACTATGACTAAATCCACTGAAACCATTGATAACAAAGATATTGAAAAATTCATCCCTCAATTGATTTCTTGTATTGCTAACCCAACTGAAGTTCCAGAAACTGTTCATTTGTTAGGTGCTACTACTTTTGTTTCTGAAGTTACCATGGCTACTTTATCTATTATGGCTCCTTTGTTATCTAGAGGTTTGGCTGAAAGAGATACTGCCATCAAACGTAAAGCCGCTGTTATTGTTGATAACATGTGTAAATTGGTTGATGATCCTCAAGTTGTTGCTCCATTCATGGACAAATTATTACCAGGTTTGAAAAACAATTTTGCTAACATGGCCGATCCAGAAGCTAGAGAAGTCACTAACAGAGCTTTAAGCACTTTAAGAAGAGTTGGTGCCGTTGGTGAAAATGATGCTATTCCAGAAGTTTCTACTGCTGGTGATATCGAAGTCACTTTGGGTGAATTTAACAAATTGGTTCAAGATAAAAAATTGGCTAAAAGATTTGATGTTGCTTTAAATTATATTGCCGCTATTGCTGGTGATTTGGTTGATGAAAGAGAAATTCAACCAGAAGCTTGGTTGGCTAATGTTTTACCATTTGCTACTATTTTCTTGCATGAAAAAGAAGCTAAAGAAATCATTGAAGAATTCAGAAAGAGAGCTATTGATAACATCCCACAACCACCATCTTTTGAAGATGAAGAAGATGAAGGTGAAGATTTATGTAATTGTGAATTCTCTTTGGCTTATGGTGCTAAGATCTTGTTGAACAAGACTCAATTCAGATTAAAGAGAAACAGAAGATATGGTTTGTGTGGTCCAAATGGTGCTGGTAAATCTACTTTGATGAGAGCTATTGCCAATGGTCAAGTTGAAGGTTTCCCAACTCAACAAGAATGTAAAACCGTTTATGTTGAACATGATATTGATGGTACTCATGCTGATACTACAGTTGTTCAATTCGTCATTGAAGATGGTGAAGTTGGTTTAACTGAAGAAGTTGTTGTTGATAAATTGAGAGAATTCAATTTCTCCGATGAAATGATTCAAATGCCAATTCAATCTTTATCTGGTGGTTGGAAAATGAAATTAGCTTTAGCTAGAGCTGTCTTGAAAAACGCCGATATTTTATTATTGGATGAACCAACTAATCATTTGGATACTGTTAATGTTGCTTGGTTAGTCAATTATTTGAACACTTGTGGTATTACTTCTATCATTGTTTCTCATGATTCTGGTTTCTTGGACAATGTTACTCAATACATTATCCATTATGAAGGTTTCAAATTGAGAAAATACAAGGGTAACTTGTCTGAATTCGTCAAGAAATGTCCATCCGCTCAATCTTATTATGAATTAGGAGCTTCTGATTTAGAATTTAGATTCCCTGAACCAGGTTTCTTGGAAGGTGTTAAAACTAAACAAAAAGCTATTGTCAAAGTTTCTGGTATGTCATTCCAATACCCAGGTACTACCAAACCACAAATTCAAGATATTAATTTCCAATGTTCTTTATCTTCTAGAATTGCTGTCATTGGTCCAAATGGTGCTGGTAAATCTACATTGATTAATGTTTTGACTGGTGAATTATTACCAACTACTGGTGAAGTTTACGTTCATGAAAATTGTCGTATTGCTTATATTAAACAACATGCTTTTGCTCATATTGATAACCATTTAGACAAAACTCCATCTGAATATATTCAATGGAGATTCCAAACTGGTGAGGATAGAGAAACTATGGATAGAGCTTCTAGACAAATCAATGAAGAAGATGAACAAAACATGAACAAAATCTTTAAAGTTGAAGGTACTCCAAGAAGAGTTGCTGGTATTCATGCTAGAAGAAAGTTTAAGAACTCTTACGAATATGAAATTTCATGGCAATTGGGTGAAAATGTTGGTATGAAGAATGAAAGATGGGTTCCAATGATGTCTGTTGATAACACTTGGTTACCAAGAGGTGAATTGATGGAAACTCACGCCAAGATGGTTGCTGAAGTTGATATGAAAGAAGCTTTGGCATCTGGTCAATTCAGACCTTTGACTAGAAAGGAAATTGAAGAACATTGTGCTATGTTGGGTTTGGATGCTGAATTAGTTTCTCACTCTAGAATTAGAGGTTTATCTGGTGGTCAAAAAGTTAAATTGGTTTTAGCTGCTTGTACATGGCAAAGACCACATTTGATTGTATTGGATGAACCAACCAATTATTTGGATAGAGATTCTTTGGGTGCTCTTTCTAAAGCTTTGAAAGCCTTCGAAGGTGGTATTGTTATCATTACTCACTCTGCTGAATTCACCAAAGATTTGACCGAAGAAGTTTGGGCTGTTTTGGATGGTAGAATGACTCCATCTGGTCATAACTGGGTACAAGGTCAAGGTGCTGGTCCAAGAATTGAAAAGAAGGATGATGAAGAAGAAGATAAATTTGATGCTATGGGTAACAAGATTGCTGCTGCTAAGAAAAAGAAGAAGTTATCATCTGCTGAATTAAGAAAGAAAAAGAAGGAAAGAATGAAGAAGAAGAAGGAATTGGGTGATGCTTATGTTTCATCTGATGAAGAATTCTAGAGGGAATAGAGTTTTTTTTTTTATAAGACTTAATTATTTATATATACATATATAGTATCATTGTAATACAACAGAAAAGAAAAATTTATATAACAGCAACTTTGCAACCACGTATTATGCTTATGATATTATTACTCTTTATTACTATTGTATCAGGCAGACATATATTAACTAATAATAAAGTATTATTATACAAAAACTGTTCTTTCCAATTTATAAATAGATCATCATGGAATCTATCTTACGCTCCATACCAAATAATTTGTCCCAGAACATTAATACGACAAGCAAACAACGCATGTATACACAACAACAATTACAGCAACAGCAGTAACAACACCATTATTACTATTGCTATTATTTACTAACACTCTCCCCAGTCATTATGTGATAAAGAATTAGTCTATATCAATAATAGAAACCTCAAAACAGAACCCGCTTTAAAATCCTTACTTTATAGATACAAGATCCCCAATTTCAACATCGAACAATTTTTCCAGATCAAGAAAAAACGAATCCGAATCGCTATTGCGATATCTGGTGGAGGTTACCGATCCATGCTTACTGGGATAGGCGTGTTCACAGCATTGGATGATAGGTACAGTACCGGCAGGGGTTTGTTACAAGCGACTAGTTATGTGGCGGGTATATCTGGTGGATCGTGGTTGGTAATGAGCAATTTCATAAATGATTTTGAACCTGTTTATAAAAATATAGCGGGTTTTAGAGATCTGTTGCTTATTGGAGTCCCCAATTTTGATATTCGTGAAATGAATGAGAAGAGGCTGCAATCTTTATTGGGTCATATTTTAAAATTTTTTAATGGGAAGGATAGTCCCGGTTTATTTAAAGATTATTTAACTTTTTATAAAGAGTTGTTGATTGAAGTCAAAGATAAGAAAAAGGCAGGATTTCATACTTCGTTTACCGATTATTGGGGGAGAGCTTTGGCTAGAAAGATTTTTAAAGCAACTGCTAGAACCCCAGGTGTGACTATGTCAACAGCTACAACAATGTTAAATTCTTTTACTGAATATGATCAACCATTTCCTATTATTGCGACTATTGAAAAGGATCCAATTAACCCAGAACTTTCAACTCATTTGAATTCCCATTGCTTTGAAATTACTCCTTATGAATTTGGATCTTGGGATTCATACTTAAATGCATTCATGCCGATAAAATATTTGGGGTCATCATTAAAAAAAGGAAAGCCAACAAAATTAGTTAACAATGTATCAATGTGTGTTTCCGGATTTGACAACGTAGGTTTTATTACTGCAACTTCTTCTTCCCTTTTTAATCATGTATTCACTTATGTATATAAATTCTTAGAAACTTATCAACTGGATATAGTCACTATTATTGAAAGTACATTGAAATCGCTTGGATTAAGTGCAGAATGGAAATCATTAAAAAGTCCACAATTACATCTGGATTATGCCTTGTACTCTCCAAATCCATTTTATCAGTACGGTACACCGAATTCAAGTATTTATGAAAGTGAAGATTTATACTTGGTAGATGGAGGTGATGATGGACAAAATATACCATTCCATCCATTTTTGAATATGGCTAGAGATGTGGATATAATTTTGGCTTATGATGTTAGCAATGAATTGAATAATTATCCCAATGGAACTGTTCTTTTAAAAACTTCACAACGATATAAACAGGCAAATAGTGAAACTCCATTCTTTCAAGTCCCAGAAACATCTACTAAATTAATGATCAAATCTGTCTTTCCCAAAGTTCCTTCACCAGAACAAATAGTCGAACTCGGTTTAAACAATCATCCAATGTTTCTTGGATGTGATATTATTGAAGATTATGAAACAATTTCATCACCCAGAGATAAATTGATACGACCAGTTGGGTATTTACCCCCATTGATAATTTATCATGCAAACAACTACTATAGCTACCCATCAAATACATCAACATTCCAATTAAGTTATAATGAATCTGAAGTCCATGGGATGATTAATAATGGATATAACTTAGCCACAGATATGAATAGCACTGCATTCGGAGTTTGTATATATTGTGCCATATTGAAACGAGAATTTGATAGAATTTCATATAAATTGAATAATAATACCTTCAAAATTCCTAAGACTTGTCAAAAATGTTACAAGACATTTTGCTGGAGAGAGTAGGCTGATCATTTAGGAATGTTAAGGCGTGTGTGTGTGTGTGTGTGTGTGTGTTGGCGATTAAAAATAAATGGAGCAAAAAAAAAAAAAATAAAAATAAAATAAAAGAAAAAGACAAAAGAAAACACACACACATTACAAAATTTCCCTCCTCATTAATCATGGCAGGTGTTAGACAATTAAGAATAGTAGCATTAACAGCATTCATTATCGGTCTAGTATTTATCTTACACCGAGCTGGATCCAATGCAGCTTCATTAGTTCACGCACAAGCGTCTGATCTCCAAGCAAATATGCACAATAACAATGGAAAAGTTTATACTGACGATAAAATAGTAGCTAATAAACTTGTTGATTCTAAGAACGATGCTAAGACGGACGACAAGATAAATCAAAAGATATCAAAAGAGAAGGATGAGTCATATAAAGTAGAAACCAAACCAAAAACGAATAATGGGGAGTATGATCCTATATCGGATTTAATTAAAATTAGATCATTATCACCAATGACTATTTTTAGTAAATCTTATTGTCCATATTCTAAAAAGATTAAGCAATTATTATTAGAAAAATATGAAATCACACCAGCTCCAAATGTAGTCGAATTGGACAAATATGAGTATGGTACAGAATTACAAGATTATTTACTTGAAAAAAGTGGTAGAAGAACGGTTCCTAATGTATTAGTTGGAAGTTCATTTGAAAGTAGAGGAGGATCAGATGATTTTGAAAAGTTTCATGCTGATAATGATTTAATTAAGTTGTTGGTTGAATGGGGAGCTGGAAGATTACAAGTTGTTAAAAAAGATACTCCTTCAAATGCATAGGTTTTTAATAGATAGACTACAGAATAATAATAGTAATAAAAAAAAGAAAAAAAAAAAGCTCTCTTTATGACAAAACTAATGTAACATTAATAATATACTGGGATTAGAAACCTCCCCAATACTTACAGAAGGTTAAATATACAATTTACACACATTCAACCAAAAAATTTTCTTCTTCTTTCTTACCCTGTTTAAAATTTGGCAAATTTCTTTGATCTAGAAGCACCAGCAGAAACTTTTAAAACGTTGAATCTGACAGTTTTAGAAATTGGTCTACATTGACCAACAGTGACGACATCACCTTCTTCAACTCTGAAAGCTGGAGAGACATGAGCAGCGACATTCTTGTGTCTTTTTTCATATCTGTTATATTTAGGAACATAATGTAAATATTCTCTTCTGATAATGATGGTACGGTGCATTTTGGTAGAGACAACAGTACCGCTCAAGATCTTACCTCTGATGGAAATGGTACCGGCAAATGGACATTTTTTATCAATGTATGATCCATCAATGGCGGCTTTTGGAGTCTTGAAACCTAATCCAACATCTTTATACCATCTCTTGGTTTTCTTGTTAGCCTTGGCTTTTGGATTGGTGAAAATATGTGGTTGCTTTTGGAAAGCTCTTTCAGATTGAACAGTTAATTCAGTAGCCATATTGTCCTTAATTGCAAAAGTTCAAGAAGTCTATAGTGAAAAAAAATTTCAAAAAGGTTTTTTTCTTCTTTGGTGCGTAATTGTTGGTGCGTGTACATTAACCCAAAATTTGTCTCCCATAATTAACAAAATTATTGAATGCACGCGCTCCTCAATAGGCACAAAAATTAACTAAGGAGAAAAATATTAAACCCATAGAGCTGGACTGCATATACTGTAGGGCTAAAGCCCTAACTATACAGCTATGCACGTGAATAGACGCTACCACCTCAGACGGCTATTGGTTTCTCCTTTTTTTTCTGTATTGTTTTGAGCCAGCAAACAAACGTTTTCCACATACATCCCAATTAGGCAACTAATTAGACGTTTCGGGCTCAAACTATACACAGAAGTAGAAAAAAAAAAAAAAAAAAAAGAATATATATTTATATCCCTCCCAACAACAAAGTTACATATGGGAGTTCGTTAACAAGAATGAATTTATCTCAAAATTATATTCCAACATCGCGTAATTCATCATCATCTACGGCTACGTCTACTATGTCCAATAAATATAGTAGTTTGCCGAAATTCAATGCACCACCACATCCACGAATATCATCAAACCATGATGCAAACACTTCAATGACACTACCTTATAATCGAACTGTGAGTTCCTCGTCATCTATAATAAGCACGCCTAGTAATAATATACGAAAGTTTCAACAACAGCGACAAAAGGAAAAACAACAAGAATCAACAAGAAGTTCGAAACGATTGGTTAAGAATAAAATTTTGAATTTACAACAATCTCTGAAACAACAATTGATTAATAGGATAACGGAAGAACAACCGAAACTTCAAGAGACGGTTCCGCCTTTTTTTGGATTGAATTCGTCGAGGTCGTTTGATTGTTCTGTGTTTACAAATACCGGCAGTCAGGCGTTTCCAGCAAAGAAACAATCGCAGATACAGGCATGGGAAAGTGCGGAAAGAATATGTCAGAATGTGATATTTAATGATAGTGAAGACGATGAAGTTGAAAACCCGATAGTTTCGATTCCTGGGTATACCAAGGGAGAGTTGAATGAATTGCTCAAATATCAAAATTTATCAATACAGGACGAAAAGAAATTGTTACTGGAATATAAACGAAAATTATTATCTCAACATGAAAGGAATTTAAATAACAACAATTTAATCTCATTCAGAAGACAATTACAATTAAATCAAAAGAAAGAAATTCTCACAAAGTTGTTTAGTGATCAAAACAAGTTGAATTTAGAATATATCACTAATAACAATAATAATTCTAATGTAAATAATAATCTAATTTCAATGGATCTACATAATTTGATCAATGTTGATATGGAAGAAGTGAACTATTTATTAGAAGAAGATGGAAATTATAAAATCTTACAAGAAGAAGTCAGACAGAATATATTTAATAAGAAAATCATCAATACTGAACACCATCATGACCATTATCATGATGAAAACAGTCAATTTGATTACGAAAGATTTTACAATTTGACGTCAACGAAATTGGATAAAATTCATGATGTCCTAATTGCAAAACATGAAGGTACACCTAGTGATGATAAAGAACCTAGTTTTTGCAGTGATGATATTTCAAATTTAGAATTAGAGGAAGAATTAGTACAATTCACTATTTCACATATGCGTGGATGTATTAAAATTGTGGATGAAAGCTGGTCTTAGTCTTGTATAGGAAGGAGTTAATAACATAAATTTGCATACTAGCTGACAAATCTCTGCTAGATCGAGATTTAAGCATATTTCCGAGCGGTGGTGAGCGCCATATCCGGATTAGTAAGGCGTAATAGAACTACAATGGGGAAAAAAAAAAAAAAAAATCGAACAAAAAAGAACAAAAAATTTCGACTGTTTCTCCCCACGTCGCCCCCTTGGCAGTTTTAGCAATTATATATAATCTCTTCTTTACATGTTCAATAAACAAATATTGTCTAGAACCAGATTAACTCAATTAAGTAGACAATTATCAAGTATGGCACCTACAACAACTCCAATTAAGAACTTTGATTATTTAGTAATTGGTGGTGGATCCGGTGGTGTTGCATCTGCTAGAAGAGCTGCCAAATATGGAGCCAAAGTATTACTTATTGAAAGTAATTTTGAAAAGTTTGGTGGAACTTGTGTTAATGTTGGTTGTGTACCTAAGAAAATTATGTGGTACGCTAGTGATTTGGCACATAAGAAACATGATTTATACGCTTACGGATTAGATCAAGAACAAGAATCCGTCAAATTTGGTGATTTTGATTGGGGAAAGATCAAAACTAAAAGAGACGCTTATGTTAAAAGATTGAATGGAATTTATGAAAATAATTTAAAACGTGAAAAAGTCGATTTCGCTTATGGGTTTGCCAAATTTATTAATTCCGAAGCTGACGTTGAAGTCACATTACTGGGTGATCAACAATTACCTTTCTTGGATGATAAGAGCTATAAAAAGGGTGATAAGTTTGTATTTTCAGCGGATAAAGTCTTGATTGCTACTGGTGGTACCGCCATCATTCCTCCAAATGTTCCAGGTGCTGAATTGGGTATTACTTCTGATGGGTTTTTCGAATTGGAAAAACAACCAAAAAAAGTTGCCATTGTCGGAGCTGGATACATTGGTGTTGAATTTTCTGGTGTTTTCAGTAGTCTCGGTACTGAAACTCATTTCCTTATTAGAGGTGATACTGTTTTAAGAAGTTTTGATGAAATCATTCAAAATACAATAACTGATTATTATATTGATAATTTGGGTGTTAAAATTCATAAACAATCAGGGATCACCAAAGTTGAGGAAGGCAACAATGGTCAAAAAATAATTCATTTGAAAGATGGATCTACTCTTGAAGTTGACGATTTAATTTGGACTGTGGGTAGAAAATCGTTGATTGATATTGGTTTAGATAAAGTCGGTGTTAAAATCAATGATAAAAAACAAATAATTGCTGATGAATATCAAGTCACTGCTAATCCAAAAGTCTTTTCGCTTGGTGATGTAGTTGGTAATGTTGAATTAACTCCTGTTGCTATTGCTGCTGGTAGAAAATTATCAAATAGATTATTTGGAGGACCTGAATTTGCTAATGACAAATTAGACTACAATAACATTCCATCAGTTGTATTTTCTCACCCAGAATCTGGATCTATTGGTTTATCAACCAAACAAGCAATTGAAAAATACGGGGAAGAAAACTTGAAGATTTATAATTCCAAATTCACTGCTATGTATTATAGTATGATGGATGATCAAAAGGATAAATCCCCAACTGTATATAAGATAATCACTGCTGGTCCTGAAGAAAAAGTTGTTGGTTTACATCTTGTTGGTGATTCAAGTGCTGAAATTTTACAAGGGTTTGGTGTCGCCATTAAAATGGGAGCCACAAAGAAAGATTTTGACAACTGTGTAGCTATTCATCCTACATCTGCAGAAGAATTAGTCACAATGACATAAATAAACATATATTACTTTTCTATACCCTTTTTCTCTTTGGCGGGGGACCTCTAATCGGTGGTTTCGGTTTATCTCCAGGTTTCATGAAAAACATAGGTGCATTCTTTAATATATCAGGAACACTAATAAATCTAATCATAGAACCTCTGACAAATACTTGGTCCATATGACTCACTTGACCAGTTTTGCCTTGAGTTATAGTTGCTTCGTAAAGTGATAAATTCATATTATCTTCATTTTCTAATAGTTTTCCTCGATAAGTGTCTCCGTTTGTCAATTCTATCGTTATTATATGACCTTGGGCTTCGTTTAGAAGTCTGACTGGAATACCTGCTGACATGTTGTGTTTGATAGAGTTTTGCGATGTTTTTTTCTATTTTTTTTTTTTTTTTTTTTTTTTTTTTTTTTTTTTTTTTTTTTTTTTCTGTCTTCTTCTTTTCGTTCTATCTTTGCGAGCTTGAAATTTTGATAATGGCTGCGGACATCAAAAAGGACCTATAAACTAAAAAAAAAGGTACATCCTCTTTAGTCTGATTGTTAATAGAGAAATTTTAATTGAATAGTAAACATTTAATGCAAATCTTATGTTCAACCCTGCATAGCTAATTTTAAAATTACCTTTGACTGTTATTAATCGTGTCACGGTAATTAAATTCCTTTATGAGATTAAAAGATTAAAGGTTTTTTCAAATAAAAAGATTTAAAGAGTAGTCAAAGATTTTGCACATTTTTTTGCACAAAAAAATGTGCAAAAAGTTTTACCGGTAGAAAATTACAAATTAAAATACGGAGTTAACTAATTCTTCTTTGGGAGTGAATCAAATGAGGCGTTAAGCAGAGACCAAAAAAAAATTTTTTTTTTTGTACGTCATCCCTGTTTTATGGGAAATTCCGATTAGCGGACCAGAAATGTAATATGGGACAGAATTTCACCCTGTTTTCTTTTCATTTACAAGAACAAACTAAGCACATAAACAAATACTATTGAAGCAACTTTAAGACTCATTCACCAGATGGTTTGAAATTTCGTATGTGACGTACGAAAGTTCCGTGGTACCACCACTGCACAGAGTTACTAACTTTGATTAGACATTGTGAGCCTTTTAAAGAAGTTTAAAATTCCTAAAATAGGAGCTATATTTTGTGCAACACAAACCATGCATGTGTTATTCCCATTCTCCACACAAAAAAGCTGCACTAAGGCACTAATTGGGTACTTCGTTATAGCTGGATTCGGGGATGTACTCCTTTATTTATTTATTATGATTATTCTTTTATTTCATTTTTTGGATATCAATTTATTTTCCAAAAAAAATTCAGTCGATATCTTTTGTATGGTCAAGTAGAGGTTATGACAAGGTAAGTTTGAATTGCTATTAATACACAAAAGTTGGAAGAGACAATTACTACTGAGACAATTGTTTCGTAAAGTAGAGGTTGTGAATAATGTCTATTGTTTATTAGTCTGTCACGGCACAAGTACGATTAGTAGTAAATCTGCTGATCGGAAATATCGGTGTAAGATTAAATATGTTTTTTCTTTTTCTCTTTATTAACCAATTCTAGTTTCAGAACATACAAATGAAATTTTAGTAACTAATGAAGGAATAAATACAACTGGAGGTAATGAAACTGCACAAGTGCTAGGGCTAAAGTAGATATTTTTACTAGCGCTTGATAGTACGGTTTATCTATGAAGTACGCGTATGCGGAAAATAAGATTTGATCAATTAGATAAATAATTTGCCTTATGTAGACAATAGTATAATTTTATATGTGTTTTTAGGTAACATTTTTTAAAACTCTATCATTTATTAGTAATCTTTTAATGTAGCTTTATTATTGTGACTCCAAGAATTCAACAACTACATAATACAAAATAATATCAAATCCCTTTGCAAAAAAAAAAAAAAAAACAACTTTTCTCTTCCTTATTTTTTCTTCTTCTTGCTCATAACATCCTTTTCCATTTGGCTGCAAAATCATAAGTCATCTCCTTGCTCATCAAAGTGTTGTTACAAATTTGAATTTTCTATCCATTCGTACAGAGAGAATTTTGTAAATCCTTTTTTGTCATCACAAAAACCTACACAGAAAAAAAAAAAAAAAAAAGAACACTTTTTTATTGTTACCAACATAATACAATAACTTAAAATCTGTTGAGGCTAAATCATTACTGCCTGCGCTTAGAAAAGGGCTTTAATAAAACTAATATGGGCCCCACTATGGTGAAACTAGAGAACTCGTATTACGACAACTTACATACAGCACAGGGCCCCAATTTAGTACCCAAATCAAATTCCAAAGTACAGAAACCTAAAAGACAAAGAAATAGAGTCCCAGTAGCATGTTTGGCTTGTAAAAAAAGAAAAGTCAAGTGTGATAAAGGTAAACCTTCCTGTGGAGGTTGTGTCCGAAACGGTGTTGGCCATTTATGTGAATATATAGATCCACCTTGGTTAGGGGATAAAGGAGGAGTCTTATCATCATCATCACCACAACAACAACAACTACTGTCTCCGATTAGAGTGGAGCAAACAAGCGAATATAAACAACTCAAAAGTCAGAATGAAAAAATCATTTCAAATCAGAGAAGACAGATTGAAGATTTACAAAGACAGATACTGGTATTAGAGCAATTATCACCGGATAATAACTTGAAAATTGGAGACCTCCAAAGCGAAGGAAGATCATATACAGTGAAGGTAATTAGTATATTGGGGAAACTTAGCCCATTCACAAATTATTCACGTATACCATTGGAAATACTCAGTGAATACAATTTATTTCCAAACCCAAAGAGTGCTTCATTTTCAGTATGTCTTGACATTTATTCATGGATTAATATAATTAAAATAGACCCTCAGTTAACTACTTTATGGTTCAAGATTACAAACTTACAAAAAATGTATCACATGTATAAAATTAATAAACTCAAAAAAAGTACACCTAAATTATTAGCTCCTTTTACTAAAAAGAAAAATTCATCAAAAATCAATGAGATTGACTTTACTTGTTCATTTCTGGCAAGCGGTACACAAATTATAACTCAAACACAGGAATCTCTACCAGAACCACAACAACAAATGCAAAAACCCATCTCTCATAAATGCCCTGTTATTGAATGTGATTTCAATTTTATGGGAGAAGAAAGTCAATCTCAAAATCAAAGTCCAAGGAAAAATGCAACTAAAAACACTAATGCAATTACGCCTATGATTGATTCACCATCTTTGGATATACCAGATGAACTGCAATGCCCAGTTTTTAAAAATGACATCACCAACAAATCAAAGAATTTACAATTTAAATTAACAAATTTATGGGAATCTATCTTGAATTTAGCAAGAGGTCCAAATTTAAATTATAAGCAACTAATATTTTTATTAGATTTTTATTTCAAACATGAAATCTTTGAAAGTAAATCTTTATTGATGTTCTACAAGCAGGATATTCTTAATGTGATTCAAAAGGGATACAATGGAGAACTATTGCTTAACTTGCCCAAAGGTTTGTTTGAAGATATTTTCTATCAATTGAAAATTAGTGGTGTGTACGTATCGATGATTGGAATAATTGTTGAAGAAACTCTCAATTATTTAAGAATGGTTTCTAAAAGTGGTATAACTGATGAAACAACCCAAAGTTTTAATGTTACATTTCCTCAAGAATATGCATATTTAGGGCTTGGTTCGAAGCAAACAAATATTCTTTACATAATTGAAGATTTGCTCACTAGTGAAGACACCCATTTTAATTCCGTATCATATATTGCATTATACATTACCGTTTTGAACAAGATAATCTACGAATTTAAGAAACCAAATGGTTTGGTAATCGACCCGAAGACATTATTCACAAAACTTTTTACAAGGCTATTAGAAAACTTATTTTCTACTAATTCAGTTTTAGAAATTTGGAAAGATCCTGAATTAATTGAATTTCAAACATTGCAAAAGAAACGTGTCAAATCTTTGAAATTACATTTTTGTTGTTTATGGACCGATTTGATTAGAATTTGTAACTTGGTTACATTTAACTTTGTTCCTATTATTAAATATTCACCAGAATTAGATCATTTATTACAAAAAATGTATACCAGAATTGAAATTGTTGATCTGTTGCAATACCATTTAAAATACTTGACTGGAATTGGCGAGAATCAATTGATTATTGCATTACATGTGCACTACTTGATTGCCGGAATTACATCATCATTGCGTTTTGGAATTTTGAATATTGGTGTGCCTAAAGTTACAGTTGCTAATTTGGATAGTTTGAGTAGACAATGTACTACATGGCTACAAGATGCTGGATTAGAAAGAATAATTGAAATTAAAAGAATGGAAATTGTATATATGTTATCATATTTGAGACTTTACATGATTTACATTTTGCTACTTCAAGGGGAAGAATCAGAAGATGAAGAATTAATTGAAAATATAGTACTTCCTGAAATTGTTTCTCGATTGAATCAATTTGTTGAAATTTTAAAGAATGGAAATCATCAATCTCAATATATTTATCTGGCATTGATTGAAATGTTTACTAGATGTATTCAAATGGTGATTGCTTTATTGTTACGTGTAAAGAATGGTAGTAAATTTTTGAAACTACATCAGGTAGAGTATGAAGAGAAACTTAATAAAATCTCTAGTGAAGTATCTTCAACCTTGGATTTTTTACAAACAGTGATGTTCAACAATAAAGATAGAGTTATAAAATTGACTAAATTATGGAAATTTTACCTTACATTTGTTAGTGAAAACAATACCAAACAAGTGAATTATGCTGCATTACATGCTGATGTACCTGAATTTGGTCAATCTAAAACATGCCCCGTTGTTCATGAAACTCTGGAAACACCAATGGTTAGAGATGATTCTAAATCAACCAAATGCCCAATTTCACAAATCACCACACCTATGAATAATGATGAAAGTTCAGAAGGTCAAGAATCATTTATTATACCAGCTATAAATGCAAATAATGCAAATACCCTCAGAAAAAAGAAATGTCCATTTGATCATACAGCAATGATGAAAAGAAAATCACTTTACAATAACCCAATTGAATCGAATATAAGAGATTATAGATCATTCACACCAAGTCCACTTGGTAGTTCGATGCCTGTAACGACACCAATGGCAAGGCCAGCAGATGATGAAGATTTACTTCGATCCATTCCAACAGCAACACCCCATCAGCCCCCACAACAAATTGATAATGTAGCTAGTGCAAGTTCAACTGCTACGGGATTTGGTTTTGATGATTTAGAGATGTTTAGTCAATTTAATGACTTTGATTTGGATTTTTTACATAATGAAAACTTATTAGATCATATTGAAAATAATAATACTGTCAAGAGCAATAATGATGATACGAATACAATTGAAAATTACTTCCAATAGTTTATAGATATTTTTATAATGCACGTTAATTTTTTTTATATTTTTATTTATTTATTTATTTATTTATTTATTTATTTTTTTTTTTTTGCAACTTTCACAAGCTGCTGGATAACGTGATCTTGAAGGAAGAAATAAAAGAAGAAATTTAAAAACATTTTAAAGTCAAGCAAGGTTTTTTTTTTTTTTTTTTTTTTTTTTTTTTTTTTTTTTTTTTTTTTTTTTTTTTTTTTTTTTTTTTTTTTTTTCTCTCTGTCTTACAACAACGGGGTTTCTCCGGTTATTATAGGTATTTTTTTAAAAAATCAGAATGATTAGATCAGTATTTAGACCGTCCGCGTCATTTTTTAAGAGACCGATACGTTATACACCAAGGACAAATCATCACATAAAACTAAATAGACCATTTCCTCGGTTTTACTCCACAGCAACCAAGCCAATACCTACAGCCAAGAGTGGGACCAGATATGGTAATCTTTTTAAATTTGGTATTGTTATTGGATTAGCATCAACTGTGTTGTACTACACCAATGATTCGTTTAAGCACACGGTACTCACTGTTGATAGAGTGAATACGGTTACTGTTGCTATGGTTCGTTGTTTTGCCTTGTATAAAGAAACATTAGGAAAAGAATACAATAATGATGAGGATCGTCACCGTGCCTTGTTAAACACACATAAAAAAGCTGCTGAAATAACGTTGAAGGCATTGGAAAAGAACGGAGGAATCTATATCAAGTTGGGACAACATATCACAGCGTTGACTTATCTTTTACCTAGAGAATGGACAGATACTATGATTCCATTACAGGACAAATGTCCGAGATCATCAATGGAAGAAATTGAAAAGTTATTTGAAAATGATTTAGGAATGAAAGTGTCAGATATATTTGTTGAATTTGATCCCAACCCCGTTGGTGTTGCATCCTTGGCACAAGTACATATTGCAACTTTGAAAAATGGTGAAAAGGTCGCTGTCAAAGTTCAGCACCCATCACTTAAAGAGTTTGTTCCGTTAGATGTCAAGTTGACCAAAATGGTGTTCGATTTGATGTATAAAGCTTTCCCTGAATATCCTTTGACTTGGCTTGGTGAAGAGATGCAAAATTCTATATTTGTAGAATTGGATTTCACTAAAGAAGCAGAAAATTCACAGGAAACGGCCGATTATTTCAAAGATTATCAAGAGAAAACTGCATTGAGAATACCCAAAATTGTGGAAGCACAACCAAGAGTTTTAATTATGGAATATGTTGCTGGGGAAAGGTTAGATAATTTGAAGTATATGGAAGAACATAAAATTGATCCTTCAGAAGTTTCTTCATGTTTATCCCATATTTTCAACAATATGATTTTTACCCCAGGAGTTTCTTTACATTGTGATCCTCATGGTGGTAATTTAGCCATCAAAAGTATCCCAAAGTCTGAAAGTAGAAACGGCCACAATTTTGAAATCATATTGTACGATCATGGTTTGTATAGAAGAATACCTATTGATATGAAACGTGATTACAGTCATTTCTGGTTAGCTGTTTTAGACAATGATATCCCCAAGATGAAAGAGTATTCCATGAAAATAGCCCAATTTGGAGACGATGATCAAAAGTTTCAAATTTTCATGAGTGCTATAACTGGTAGAGCACCTGAACAAGCAATGAATTATGATATCACCAGTCGTAGATCACATGACGAAATTCAACAAATACAAGGTCGTCTTAACCAAGAACAAGGTATATTAGAAGATTTGATGGATATTTTGAGTAATATGCCCCGTATGGTTTTATTAATTTTAAAAACTAATGATTTAACAAGAAATTTGGATGAGAATCTACAGAGTTCATTAGGTCCAGAAAGGACATTTTTAATAATGGCTAATTATTGTGCCAAGTGTGTTTATGACGAGCAAAAAGAAATTATCAGTCAAAGTTATCGTGGTTTCAGTTGGGTGTTCCATTCAATCTCCAATATATGGCATTACCAAAAGAGATTATGTACTTTGTATGTTTATGATTTATTGTTGATGGTTAAAAGATTTACATCATAGAAAATACTTGTATATATATATATATATATATATGTATTCATATATATTTAATTCATATCTTTTTTGATTTTATCTAAAAGGTTATTAATTCTTGGACCCATCAATGGTTGTCCTTTGGTTGTTGTTTTCTTTAATTGATCACGTTTTAAAGCACGCACTTGAGAGTCGGTTTCTATTTTATTTAACTTCTCTTGCACTTGGTTCAATTTGAATTTCCGTTTCTCATCTTTGCGTTGCTTCACAATAGCTGCTCTTTCTTCAAAATTTATATTCTTTTTCTTTGATTTTGGTTCCTCGGGTCTAGTTTCTTCGAGTCCTTCCTTCTCTAGTAATTTAAAATAATTTTTTCTTAATCGAGCTCGATGAGTTAATGCACGTTTTATATCTTGTGATTTCGCCTCTCGACGATCGATATATTTCTTTTTTGATTTAAATATGTGCTTATCTGATGGCATTTTATGTAAATAGGTGAATTGGTGATACCAGTAATAATAATAGTAGCAAAAAATAAAAAATAAAAAATAAAAAAATAAATAAATCGAGAAGAGATAACGACATTATATACGACATTTCACGACATTATCTGATACAATTCAATTGGAAAATGTGAAGAAGCCTGTTGAGATCAAGAAACAAAGATACTCCTAGTAGATGGATATTTCTTATTTGTTGTATTTGTAGAATAAAATCAAAACATGGCAAAAGTATAATAATTTTGAGATTTCGTAAATCTATCTACCTTACTTTCTCTCTTTAATTGGTGAATTTTTTTTTTCTCTCTTTTGCGTCCGGTGTCAACACAACTTCTTATAATATATATAGTATGTCATTGGTGGGGAAAAACAAACAGTCAGCTAATGGGTATACGTCAGTACCTCAAGTTGAATCTAGTTCAAACACTTTGACAGATACTTCAGACCCAATAAATCAAACCAGTCTATCGGATGAATTTGAATTGCAAACTTTGAATTCACTAGATTATGAAGTGGAAATAGGTACTGAACAACAAGCTGAAGATTCCGAACAAACAGGGTCTTCTACTATGAAAATGGCATTTATGAATATGGCTAATTCGATATTGGGTGCCGGGATCATTGGACAACCTTATGCGTTTAGAAATAGTGGGTTGATCGGAGGGATCCTAGTAATGATACTATTGACGGTTTTAATCGATTGGACATTAAGATTGATTATTAAGAATTCAATATTATCTCAAACAAAGTCATATCAAGATACGGTGAATTATTGTTTTGGAATATGGGGAAAAATTATTTTATTATTTTCGATTTGTTCTTTTGCGTACGGTGGATGTATGGCATTCTGTGTCATTATCGGAGATACTATACCACATGTTTTAAAAGCATTTATACCTCATTCTATAACCTCATCTGATGGACCTTTTGGTTGGTTGTTTGCTAGAAATACAATCATTATCGTATTCACTACTTGTATTTCATATCCACTTTCTTTGAATAGGGACATTTCAAAATTAGCAAAAGCTTCTGGGTTTGCTTTAGTTGGTATGTTCATAATTGTGGTGTTGACATTATTTCGTGGACCATTTGTGTCACCTGAACTCAAAGGTAATATGTCCATTAAAGAATGGACATTCAATTCAAACATTTTTCAAGGAATTTCAGTAATTTCATTTGCTTTAGTATGCCATCACAACACAATGTTTATTTATCAGTCAATGAAAAACCCAACTCTTGCTAAATTTTCAAAGTTGACACATATCTCTTGTGCTGTTTCTATGGTATTTTGTATGCTCATGGCAGTCAATGGGTTTATCGATTTTGGAGATCTTACAAAGGGTAACATTTTGAACAATTTTAAAAGTAACGATAATTTGATTAACATTGCCCGTTTTTGTTTTGGCCTAAACATGTTGACTACTTTCCCTTTAGAAATATTCGTTGTTAGAG
>JAKTXM010000019.1:52701-85118 GCA_030582575.1 Candida buenavistaensis | reverse complement strand
GTAGTATACAAATCCAGTCACCAATGCACGGTATACTATTGGTTGTACTTCTGCTGTAATATCTTTATTTACTACTTGATTTTTCAATTGCAATAATGGATTATTTACGACATCCTCTTCAACCAGACTAATCTTTCCTTTCAAATAATTGTAATTTTCTATACTTTTATTCATAAAATTTTTCATAAAAAAATCTTTAGTATCGTACTCCACATTATCATTCTTATAATACAATTTCCACCACGCTAAATTTTTGTGAAAAAACTCGGTTGTCCTTTTTTGAAAAACATCTTGTAATTCAGTATTGACTAAATCAGTGAACCTTGTTATTTCCATATTTGATATCTCATTAGTTTCTTCTGGAACTGCAGTCGTTGCAATTTTGTTTTTTATCTTGCCCTTAATATTCTGAAGAAGCCATTTTTTTAATACTGGTGTCTGAGAAAACCAATTTATAGCTTTGTACAATTCATATATGTTACTGTTGCTCATATTATCAATGAAAATATCGGTCGCGACAACATCTTTTTCAAGGAAAGCCAATATTCCTTGATATGCAAGTTGACTATTTATTTTAATTAAATGGCTATGTGATCCGTTTTCAAATGTTACCGGAGTCGATTCCAAACTCTTTGGAGTGAATTCAATATTGTCAATGACATTAAGTAGTATTTTATTTTTGGTATCAGATGGGTAATCAAGATAGTTTAACTCATTGGAAACATTGATTATAAATATATAATCAGACACTTCAGTGACGTCTTTAACTTCTTCAATAATCAAATCATTGGATTTCTCTAGGTGTTGCCCAAACGTATTACGCAACAGCGCAGATAGTATTGGGGACGGAATTTTAAAATTCTCATCAATTTCAGCTTCATCGCTATATACAAACTTGCCATTGGACTTTCTTTCCTTAATCTGGTTAAACCATATTGAATTTCCTGAAGCCAACGGATCTGATAACAATGTTTCTATAACTTTCGAATCTTTTCTAGTTTGTTCATTTTCATAAACAATTCCAATTTTCAAAACTTGGCTATCTAGTTTATATTTATCTAATTTGACATATTCAGTTATATCTTCATTTATAGTGAGATCCTGTGGGAATGTGCTTTTATAATTGTTTAAATTGTATGTAAGTGTGTTGTTATTATTTGTCGCGGAGGTTCTAAAAAATCTGAAATCAATTGTCTTGGTATTCAAGTTGTATAATTTTAATCTATACGAGGGATACCTCCTAGATATGGAACCTATCATCATGAGGGTGGTGGTATGCGTATTGATTGGTTGTGTTCAAACAAAAGCAAAAAAGCAAAAAAAAAAAAACAGAAAAAAAAAAAAAAAAAGACAAGCAATTCTGTATACAGTACGCAAATGGAAGCACCCTCTAGATTACAAGATCTCATATTATCGTTATTCATATCTGACTCGATAAGTAATAAATTATGGACCATACAAGTAGATTAGATTTCAGGTATTGCATTATTTGTAAACTTAACTGTTTATGACGGCTACTTCTATCTCTCTCTCTCTCTCTCTCTCTCTCTCTCTCTCTCTCTCTCTCTCTCTCTTTCTTTCTTTCTTTCTTTCTTTCTTTCTCTATCGCTTGCTCTCATCATAGTTGGATCTATTACTTTATAACGTTATGCCGACAGCCGATCTCTCTTGTTACTAAACCTTTAAAGTAGCTTGGTTCGTTTGAAACTTCTATACCTCTATTGAGTTATGAAATATTACAATTATGTCAAAAGTTGATGCCAAGATGCATCCTCAGTTGCAACTGTGTACGATACAGTAAGTTTGCAAATTATCGGACAATCGCGTGTTTAATATTTGTGGAGTAAAAGAAAGACCAAAAAGAAAAAAAAAAAAAAAAAAAAAAAAAAAAAAAAAAAAAAAAAAAAAAAAAAAAAAAAAAAAAAAAAAAAAAAAAAAAAAAAAAAAAAAAAAAGAAAAGGAAAAGCAATAATCAGATATTATTATCTTTTTTTATATTTTCTTTTTCCAAAAATAAAACGATTTGTCAGATTCACATTGCATATTTTTAAATCATAAATTTCCCCCCAAAAAAATCACTATTCTTAGTATTCTCCTTCATCCACAATGAGTCAACCTCAGCTACGAAAAGGATTTGTTCAATCATTAAAAAAATATGCTTCATTTATTGGTCCAGGATTAGTTGTTAGCGTAAGCTATATGGATCCAGGTAATTATTCAACTTCAGTATCATCGGGTTCATTATATCAATATAAATTATGTTTTATTATTTTCATGGCAAATCTTTTTGCTGTTATATTACAAATATTATGTGTCAAATTAGGTTCAATCACTGGTTTAGATCTAGCAGAAATGTGTAGATTACATTTAAACCCCAAACTTAATCTTTTCATGTATTTTTGTGCCGAAATTGCTATTATAGCTACTGATTTGGCCGAAGTTGTTGGAACAGCAATTGCATTGGAGATCTTATTTGGAATTCCTTTATTATATGGGGTATTGATTACTGTATTGGATGTGTTGATTATTTTAATGGCTTATCATAAAGACGGAAGTATGAAACAAACAAAATATTTTGAAATTTTAGTATCTATCTTAGTTGCAGGTACTTGTGTTTGTTTTATTGTTGAGTTATTCAAATGTAATTTTGCACCCGGTGCAGGCTGGGAAATATTTAGAGGATTTTTGCCAGTTAACAAAGAAATTTTTAAAGAATCCATGGCTTTGTTTTTAAGTTGTGGTATTGTTGGACTGACAGTTATGCCACATTCTTTGTTTTTGGGGTCTGCATTGGTTCAACCTAGATTAAAAGAATACGATGAAACTCATGGTACTAAAGTTACTGAACATTTAATTGACGATGAAGATGAATCTAGATTGACATCTCACTCTCCCATGGAAGGATCTAGATTAAGAAGATTATCAGATGCTTCAGCATTGACAACAAAATATAAACCATCTTATGCGGCAATCAAATATTGCTTGAATTTTTCATATATCGAATTAATATTGTCATTATTTTTAGTTGCAGTTTTTGTTAATTCAGCGATTTTAATAGTCGCGGGATCTACATTGTACGGAAAACCAGATGCTGCTGATGCTGATTTATTATCAATTTATGAAATGTTGTCATATTATATATCACCTGCTGCCGGTTTGGTTTTTGCATTATCTATGTTGTTTTCAGGTCAAAGTGCTGGTATAGTGTGTACAATGGCAGGACAAATCATTAGTGAAGGTTTTATTAATTGGACAATGGAACCTTGGAAGAGGAGAATTGTAACTAGAGTTTTAGCAATCATGCCAGTTATTGTAGTTATTGGAATTTTAGGAAGAGAAGGTGTATCTAAAGTTATGAATTCATCTCAAGTTGTTTTAAGTTTCATTTTACCAATTGTTAGTGCTCCATTAATTTATTTCACGTCAAAGAAGGAATATATGACAGTAACTGATATATCAGCCTTGAATGAATCAAGTCCATTATTACAAGATAATGAAATGGGTGAACAATCTAGAGCTATTAAAATTAGTTTCGAAAATGGTTCATTCCTTCGTATTGCAAGTATAGTTACTTGGGTTATCATCACTGGTTTAAATATTTATTTAATTATAGCATTTGCTAATGGAGCTGATATTTAATATTTAAAGCTAGAAATTGTAGTTATATATATATATATATATATTATTATTATTATTTTTATTATTATTATTACAAACATTTCGCATCAAAATCGTCCGCATTAACCATACCTAGTTGGTCTTTTTCTATAAACGGTTGGACCCTTAAGGTTAGGTAACCTGTTAGGTTTATGAGCACCAGGTGCATTGTTAGAGTTGAACACTCTTTGTGGCGCCACTCCTGGTAATGTACCACTGAACTCAGAAACCAAGACAGGTATTTTTTTACTAAATTCATATGAAAAATTTCCTGGATTTAATTTAAATAATTGAATAGCAATTGTAATTAATTTAACTATTCTATTGTAGATGGCATACTCATCATTTTCAGGAGCCAACGGATTACGTATGTCACTACGTGAAAATCTATCTTGGCGTAACTTGTTCAATTTTAATAATGAAATTGAAATCATTCTCTGAAGTTTTTGTGGGTTTACCAAATCTTGCTTATTTTCTTGCAAATATTTCAATTCGGCCATTTTTAACGGGTTCCATTGGACCAAATTTGCTACATTGATGTCAGATTTTGATTTTTCACTTGGTTCTTGTTGAGGGTCGTTCTTTTTCAAGTCCTTTCCATTTTCGTCGGCATTTTCTTCAATATCGGCATCTTCTGTGGTATCGGTATCTACTTTGGTCTCTTCTGTTTCTTTTTTCTCCATAAATTTGTTTTTGATTTTGGTGATTTCCGCTCTTCCAATATGCTGTAACCATATATCTGACCTCAACTTATCTGTTACAATCGCGCCAGCCAGGTCTACTGATGGAGCAAATGACCTATAATAGTTTCCTGGTCCCCATACATTTGTGGAATGTGTAGAAAAATCATTCTCTCTATTTTTTAAAATAGAAAGTTTTTGTTTTGAAGTAGACGATGATCCCTCTTCTGATTCTTGATGACGCGTGAAAGATGCAGGCTTAATAGACTGTGACTTGTAAGTTAACCAATTTGGAACAGCAATAGTATACCAAGTTGGATGAAAAAAATCGTGTAAAATATTAGTTGGATGATCTAATGGTGATGGAATTTTACTAGCTACTGGAGATAAATTTTCTAAAACACTATCAGACAAAGAATCTTTGATACTGGGTACAACTTGAGAAATTCCATATGGTGCAGGAACTATTGTTCTTCTGTTATCTAAAGCAGATTTGGTAATAACAGATGAAAATAACGGTTGAACTCTCTTAATTGGTTGTTGCTGATGTTGATTGTAAACGTTCCCTATTGAGTGGACTTCAGGTTCTTCGGTCGTTGAAATATACGTAATCACTTCACCATTAGATACGTTATAACTGGTAGAAATTTTGTTGAAATCATCATCTAATTGAGTATCCAAATCTGTGAGGGTTTCGGGAAATTGGTTATTGAACTCAAGTAAAGTACCAACTTCACGCAATAATAATTCCGTTGAGAATTTATAAAAAAAATCCAATTCCTTATATTCTCGAGATCCATTTTCATGTTTATTCAATAAAATTGATGAAACGGCTTTGATATCATGGTATAATTGATAAGGTGTCACATATTCAGAATTTCCATACTTTTTCGCTATGCTGGTAACATTGTTGTGAGTATGTGATTGTATAGCAAATACAATATTCATAGGTTCCTTTTCATAAAAATCTACTGGCAAGACATCGCTGGATAAAACATGCTTGTTGGTATGTTGATACACCGTAAACAAATCTGGCAAGATCTTTGCAAAAGTATTGGCTATAAAGTTATTGTTAGTACTGAATGAATCAAAAAAAAAAAAAAAAAAAATAGACTACTTCGTAGCAAGTACATACGGGAAGAACTTTTATTTTCGATATCTTTTGTCATGATTGCAAGACACACAGTTTAAAAAAAAAAAAAAAAAAAAAAAAAAAAAAACTTGCTTATATTTTTTTAATTTTTTGGTTAGCAAAAATTTTATGTTGTTCCTTTTTTTCTGTTGAGAGCTTTTGAGTTGGACACGAATGTGTTTCTTTCTAACAACTTCAAGACTATTTGAACTTACTTCACAATTTTTTCAATAATATACCACCCTTCATGGGGGTTGCCTTTTTTCACTTTATAACTACTACTTCCTGTTTTGTTGCAAAAGCCCGCAATTAAATTTTCACTTGGAAATCCTCTTCTTCTAAACCAATTCTGAGTATGGTCCCAGTTTAATGTTTTAGCACCTGCATTATCTATTGATACCATCACTTTTTGACTAGAAACATTTTTGATTTTATTATACATTTTCAGTGTTACTTGTGGTTTTTTTCTTTTAAAGTAGTTCATTTTCGTAAGTATGAAAGGGTTATACTGGTTAGGAGGCTCTGGCTTTTCTTCTTCTATTTCTTCTTTAGTTGGCGGACGGATAGTGGTGTCATCCTCATAAAACTCTAATGATTCATCACATAAGGAAAAGCTCCAATCTTTTGAATCGCTCATTTGTTGTTGATTCAAAGAATCTTTAAATTTTATTTTATTTTATTTTTTTTTTTTTTGCAACATACAACTAACAAAATTTGTTATCTATACTCTATTTATTAAATACATTCACTGGTTTGATAGTATAGATTGAATATTTGTAATTTGATTTGATACTTGCAGTGATAATTCATCTTTAGCCTTTTCTCTATCTTCAATGGATATATACTGACGTCTTCCTCGTAAAAACCAATCACACACAGAGAAAATCAAGCATACACCAAATACAGCAGACGAATAGTTCATATTACTACTAGTAACAGGCATTACCGTTGGAAAGTTATAAAAAATAAATGCAAATACTGCCCAAATTATCAAACCAATATTTGAAATAAACCCGTATGGACCTAGCCAGAATGGTCCATGTTTAATTTGATTTCTTTTGAATATTAAAAATGAGGTTGGAATTAAATAAGAAAGCAACAAAAACGTAACACAGGAAACTAAGATTGAATTAAATGCGGTGGATGAACCTAAATAAATACAACCAATAACACCTACCCAGAAAGATCCCATTAGGTGGGCATTTACAACATTCCCAGTTCTTTTGTCAACTTTAGACCATACGCTGGACAATGGGAATCCATTATCTCTTGAGAAACTGTAAATGATTCTAGATGCCCAAGTACTACATCCAATTGAGCAACCCAAGGATGTTAATAAAACAAGAAATTCTAAACCAATGGCAGCAGCTTTTGAATTGGTAGCTTGGTAGTAAATATCCATTATTGGTACACCAGTATTGGATGCTAATATTTCATCCAAATTTTTGATTGAATAAAACATGGCAATACAATAAGTAAAAGAAGTTACAAAACCAATAGCAACTGTTCCAAGAATAGCTTTTGGAATATCAGTGGCTGGACTTAAACTTTCTTCAGCTATATGAGTAGCGGCATCTAAACACGAAAAACTCCAATTTGGATTTATTAACCCAACAATAAATGCAATCGCAGAAGATGACCAACCAGTACCATTATTGAATTCAACAAACACAAAGTGAGAACTTTGAAATTCGCCTTCATGCATAGAAAGAACAACTATGATAATAATGGCAAATGAAGATAGAGAAACATACAATGTAGCAGCTGAAATCGTGGGCAATGGTTTTTCGTAGATATTAAAAAAAACCAACAACACAGTTATTGCCTCATATACTATAAAGACTTGCCACCTTTCAATTGTTTTGTCTGGGTGATGAAGCATATACATACCAACGATAATGGTAGCAGATGTAATATTAACACTTGCAGTTGTAAAAACACTACCAGCAGCCAGTAAAATACCAGTGAAGTAAGAACAAACTCTTGCATACTTTGGGGGAGCCAATTTCTGTGCCCAATATATTTGAGCAGCTGCATTAGGAAAAGCAGATGCAAGTTCAGAAAGCGTTATAGCAATGCACACTGAAAAACTAGCGACTATAATAATTCCATAAATAATCATCATTGGCCCACCCGAACTTATTCCAGTAACTAAAGACCCCAGAATACCAAACCAACTATTTGTTATACCAAAACCTATCCCCAAAAGTGAAAGTAGACTAAAATTTCTCCTTAGTTCTGGTGCATACCCTGTTTCAGCAACAAAATCTAAGTTTGCTTGAGCTTCTTTTAATAATCTAGCTGCTTTTCGATCATTAGCTACGGCAATAGCATCTAGGCCAACCGTTGAATGATTAGCTCGTGAATTTGGTAGAATGTGTTGAACATGGCCCTCTCCAACACTAGCTTTCCTATCGAAATAGGAATCTTTCTTTTCAAATAAATCGGACATGGCACCATAAATTACTAGAGAAATTTTAAAAAAATTAGAAACAAGAGATTTATATATATAGGTTCTTTATTACGTATTTAACTTTGTGTAGAACATAGTTGATCATAAAAAAAAAAATAAATAAATAAATAAAAAGGAATAATGTATGCTGCGAGTGGTGCCTTATCTGTGTGGGTAATTTATAGCAACGAGGAAATTTAAAACGCACAACAGACAAAATAATGACTTGTTATTGTAGCCCTCTCAATTAACGGATAATAGTTTGTCAAACAGATTATCCAAAGAAGATAAGACCATCTACAATTTCTATAGATACAATAATGTAACAATCTACTAGCTTAAGATAAACTTATCTATAATAAAGAAATTGATTGCAAAAAAAAAAAAAAAAAAACAAAAACTACAAGGTTTCCTTTATCTAAATGGGACAAAACTGATATATACAGGGAAAAAAAATATCCCGCTAGTAAATCCATGTTTAGAGGTAATTCCCCTCCCCAGTTCGAGTTTATTATTCGTAGGATTACTCAAAACTGGAAAAACATGCAGAGTGTATATTCCCACAAAACTATATCTCTAATTGATCAGTTTTAAGTTAAAATATCCAACGAGATTACTTCTCCTCGTATAACTATAACGTTTACCTTATAAACCCCTCAAACAATCGCTTTAACCCGTTTTCTAATGTAAATGTTTTTATCTAAAAATCATCATCTTCTTCATCTTCAGCAAATTCATTCATAATCCCTGCTTTCATTAGTATATCATCCCAATTACTAAACATGATAACAACAGTTTCACTTAAAGCTATTAAAATCATTCCGCTTCCAACACCTATCCATAAGCCAAAAACCTGCCACCCAACACCTTTACTCAATACCATGGCTAGTGGTAATGCAAATGCATAATATGCAAGAAAATTGATATAACCACCAATTTTTTGTGACCCTTGAGCTCTTAAGATACCACTATTAACTGATGCGATACCATCAAAAATTTGTAGAACACTGACAAGAGGACTTAGCAACTCGACAATCAATGTTGTAACTTTAAGATCATCAGAGAAAATTTTAGCAATTTGATATCTGAAAGAAAACAAAACCAAACAATTTATCACCGACACCACAACTGCTGCAACCATTGCAACCCTAGTTGCAATAATAGCTCCACTCATGTTTTGACCACCAATAAAATTAGCAATTCTCGTCGTAGCAGCAATACCAACAGAAAATGGTACCATGTAAGTCAATGAGGCAATACTTGATACAGCACTTTGAGCAGCTAATTGAACAGTACCGAAATATGATGCAAATAAAGTCATTATCTCATATGCCATATACTCCGATTCCATCATAACGATTCCGGGTATAGCTAAATGAATAATTTGTCCCCAATCGCTGAAAAGTTCTTCTCTTGTAGCAAAACCAAACCAACATTTACCACCGTCTATGTATCTAACATAAAAAATTAACAAAATCATCATGACCCAAAAATTTATACCAGTTGCAATTGGCGCACCAATATAACCTATCCCATAATCTTTGTTCCAAACAAGAAACCAAGAAAGACCTATATTTATAGGTGCACTAACAAAAAGAATCCCAGTCCCAGCTTCAAAAATACCTTGGGCTTGTAAAAATCGTTTCGAGTTTTCAAATAGTATATACCCAGGGGCTCCAAAAATCAAGTATCTCAAAAAGAGTTGTGTCAAATATACCACTTCCAGATCGTCAATGATAAATTTTAAAATCAGCCCGGAGAACCACCATAGTAAAGCACAAGGCACAAATAAAATCATTGAGAAAATATTACATCTTTGAACAAAGATACTCATCAACTCATAGTTACCTGCACCGTATGACTGAGGACATAATGTATCTAATGCAGTTGCTGTACCTTCAAAAATTGCAAATGTTATTGTAGATGTCATGGTTGCTAATGACACAGCACCCAATTCTTTAGTTCCCAATTTTCCAACAACCACTAAACAGACAATTGAAAATATATGCTCCAAAATAAAAGTAATAATTAAAGGCAATGAACTTTTAAGTAAACTTTTAATTTCAATGCTAAAATTTGTATTTAAATGAATAAAATCATCTTCCATAACTTGAATACTTGGTCGCCTTCTAGATTTTCTACCTCCAAACTCTAAATCATCATATCTGCTATCAAATTCTTCATCGCTCTCTACCGGTGAAGAAGCAGCAGATATTCTTCTCTGGTGCTCTTCTTGCAACCAACCTTGAAAGGATTCATGATCATCAGTAGTATGTACTGAATTAAGTGTCGAAGGTAGAGATCGTGACGTACTGACACTAGCAGCATCACTATGATCATCATCTCCAGGACCTTCTACTTCGTATTGAGATCCATCTTCAATATTGGATAAAAATGATCGTTGATCCTCTCCTTCTCCGTATATAAATAGGGGATACTGCGTTGACGGTGGTACAAATAATCTTCTTCTTCTACTATTTATAAGTGCATTAGCAGTATTAGGGTTCGCAAGCCTATTAATTGAGGGGAATAAAACCATTGTTGTGGCTAGAATGAGTATTATTTCACTTTCTTTTTTTTTTTTTTTTTTTTTTTTTTTTTTTTTTTTTTTTTTTTTTTTTTTTTTTTTTTTTTTTTTTTTTTTTTTTTTTTCTATTGTTCCTGACTGGCAAAAAGTATTTGCTACTGGTGTTACTACTATTACAACAACTGAAAACTATAGTATATATATATTACAATATTGTATATCGCTATAAAATAAACTAAAAGAAACACCAAAATAAAGAAGTAAATTTTTATCAATTTAAAAAATCATCCAAATTGCACCTCCTAAAAGAATTGCCAATACAATAGCAGTCAACGCACCTGCACCAGCTCTATCTTTACCTGTGATATCTAATTCATTTTTATTTGTATTATCTTCAGAACCAGTACCTGCAGCGTAGTTAGTTCTATTGCTTCCACCTGTCTTTACAGAAATTGGTTGCTCAACTATCAATGACATCAAAACTTCTAAAGCACTTGTTTGTTCACCCAATCCATAAACACCATCCCATTTCCCTTGAGACCAATCCTCTCCACATGTTACCCCATCAGAACCACCAGAGCAAGATGAAGCAGCAGCCTCAGCACTTGATTCCAAATATGGTAAAATTTGGTCTTTTGTTTCTGGTGCTAACCACATAGTCAAACCAAGACAACGTGAAAACAATGAACGGAAAGATCTTTGATCATTGTTACATAAATTATGTGGTGCACAAGTGGTTTCTTGCATAATCTTGTCCTTAAAGAAATAATCCAAAGATGAAATAACAATTTCATTTGTTCTTGTCAACCAAACAGTGTCACCAGTAAAATTATATAAATATGCACAGCCAGACATGAAAACACCATAGGTATAAGACCATCTCAAATCAGTAACACTCGAACAGTTATTAGCAATTTTGGCACCATCAAAAATTCTGACATTTGAATTACTTTCTTCAGTTAAGAATCCAACGTCTTCCATCCATTGCCAAACCCTTTCGGCTGTTTCGACATATGTGGTATCGTTACCTGTATATCTTGCTAATCTTGCGGCCAAATGGAAAAGACACCCATTTGAAATGGAATTCTTATAATCATAACCAGAATTCCAAGTAAAAATTTGCCACCTTAATCCCCCACCACAATGATCACTGTCCCATCTAGCGTTCATGGTATTGAAAACAGCTTGCGTCATTTCTAACCAACTATGAGATTCTGGATCGGTAAAATTTCTCTCTACAGCTTGCATAATGGCCATACCCCAAACACCTTGATCATCATTACCTTCGGTCATTGATTGATTTGAAGGTATATAATTGTAGTTTTCTCCTGCCTGATGATAGATGGCATCATAAATCCATTTTTTCAAAGTGGAATTATCAGAATCACAATATGTATAGTAATCAATTAATCCACCAAATGCTTCTCCTGCATTCCACCAATAATTTGGTGAAGCAAACATTCCCACAGTTCCTCCATATTTGAAACCTTCATAATAATTCCATACACCATCTTGAACCTCCTTAGCTGCAGCACACACGGAATCTTTACTATCAATAGTCAAATCAACTGATTGCACAAGCGCTGTAGGAAATAACAACACTAATACAAAAGATATTATTAGTTTCTGTAGCGATGGTGTCATGTTTGTTAATCGTTGTATAAAGATCAAATAAACGATTAAAACCAAAAAAAAAAAAAAATATAAAAATAAAAAAAAATATAAAAGCGGGAAAAAAAAGATCTGTATAATGCGCCTTGTTTTGTGGTGAGGTGATATTAAAAATAACTTACTATAACACCAGTATATTTCTAGCCTATTAGTTTTTCAAAAGAAAACAAGTATTACTTTTTGCTCTATTAACAAGAAAAATATTAAATCTTGATATTCTTACAACATAGATCTGCACTACAAATTTTATGGGAATAATGAAAGAATGGTCGTGTGAATATACACAAAATGTCAATAATAACTGATGCAGCAAGGCGCTGTAGAAGTTACTAAAACGAATCTTCACCTCTGTCAATTGATTACTATATTTTAATAAACCTATGCTTTCTTATAAACATGAATATTTTTGGTCATATGATGTAATACAAGAAGTATTTTTACTACTACGCCAAGATGTACAGCCTGTTTTTTTTTTTTTTTTCATTTTTTTTTTTTTCAGTATTCAAATATATCTAACAATTGGGTTAAATTGGAAATAACCACTCTATTGTTAGCCAAGATCAACATTTCTTTATTATTACTTGTTTTAGGCTTTTCATTCAAGAAACATCCGTCATTGGTGGGTTTTTTGACATCTTTGAAGAATTGACTCAGTAGGTCTCTGTCCAACAAGATCCCATTCCAACCTGCTCTTATGGCACCGATAAAATCATTATTATAACTATCTCCAACATGCCAGGAATTCTCAAGAAATTTGCTTGGAGATCGGATACCCCTATAATTAGCATTCACTTGGGCTCTATATTCAACCAATGCAATTTTGTCAAAGAATTCTTTCGTTGGTTTAGCATGTCCTGAATCATACGATAAAAAGATACCACTGCAATGGAAATGTTCACTACAATGAAAGTAGGGTTTTAATTTCAACAGTTCTAGTATTGTCAATGCTCTTAGGTCAGAATTACTACCAACAACCATTTTAACACCTTTGGATTGTAATCCTTTCAATGTCGGGATAACATCAGGGTATACAAAATACGCTTCATCACTCGTAAAATGGTGAATTAACCTATGACACAATGCCAATGCTGTCTCGTCATTTCTATCCAACTGAAACAATCGGATAATCAACTCTTTCCACCATTGATCACAATTGTCAAATTTCGGGTGTCCCTTGCCATAATTTGGATACATTTCCAACATTTCATTATACACAACTGGGAATTCCTTCTCAATCGATTCTAGCGATTTATTGATTCCAAATTCACCATGAGCAATATCATAATATTGTTGAGGAACCGGTTTCTTAGGATCGTATAAAGTTCCAAATAAATCAAATGATATAAAATTGGGACGTGGGAATTTATCCATTGTTTCTCTTATAATTTGAGTATTTTCAATGTTGAAAGGTTTGGAAATTAATTGTGACTTCGTAGAAGCCATACGAATAAATGACAGTCGCAAAGAACCAAATTTGAACAACATGTTTTACTACAACAAAAAGAGGTTTCTTGTTATCTTGTTTTATTTTCTTTTTTATTTTTTTTTTTTGGTTTTTTTTTTTTTTTTTTCTACTGAAGATAAGCTACGTCATTATAAAAACAAATTTACATAAAATTTAACCTAATAGTACTTCCCAACCCCATTCTTTCATAACTGATTCCCAATGCGTCGTAGAATACAAACTTCCATCATCATGAGCAGCGTCATTACCACGTGATTCGTCATTGACAACAGCTATTAATCCACTTAATTGATGAAACTTTTGATCTCCGTTATCTCTATTCTTTTTTGCTTCGTCCTTCCTTTTCCATACTTCTCTAACAACTTCTAACGAGCGGTCTATATTCCCTATCCACATTTTCTTCAGTAATAGCTTCCAGCGAGTTTCACACCATTCTCTTTCTTCACCTGCTTCGGCTTCACATGATGCAACTAACAATGGAAAAATATGAACCGTTAATAAACTAGAACAAGGAGGAATAGATGCTAATAATATAAATATCTTTTCAGCTAATGAATGAGCAGAGACTGATGGAATTTCAGGAACAGCTTGGTGTAAGTATAACAATGTAGAATATTTGTAAGCTTCTGCTGTGGCGATACACAGTGACAAATCCCACGTTTGTGATTCGCTAGTGTCTTCATTATCTACCATCAAGCATGACACCATCATTGTTGGTTTCCAATTGATCAATTGTTGTTTCAATTCAGAGGCTTGAGTGATTGTAGCTAACGAGTTTCTTGTTTTTTTATTGTTACCTTGTTTGGTTTTGCATTTTCTAATCTTTGTAATCAAATTTGCAACCTCTCCCATAATTACAAATAGGGAATGTCCACATCCTAATAGAGGATCGATAATTTCATTATTGTAAATTAGAGAGTTTAAAGTTTCAAAAAATGGTGATTCTGACAGATCACTACTGCAAGAGGGCGACTTGGTATGATTTGAATCCTTTGGTTTGTCTTGAGACAGTTTGGTGATAGCAGCTACTAAATCAATACCTTTATCGTCACAATTTGAGTCTGTTGTCATTTGTGCCAATACTTCAAAATAAATCCAGCTGTTTAAAATAAATTGAATTGATTTTGGGATAACCACCGTTTTCTCTGGGCATCTGATCGTTTCTCTGATCATGTATTCATAAGCAAAATCATCAACAAGAGCCAATTTTTTCTTTAATTCATTCAGAAAACCGTCTATCCCAACAAGCTTTTCCAGTCGATCTCTAATCATATCTTGTTCTTGTTTTAATACCTCTAATATTTTTTGGATTATACTTCTGGCTCCTTTCAAATGTGCAATACCACTGGATGTGTGTAAATCCCATTGCTCGCTTACTGATAGATTCAAGCATGTGACTAATGCAACATCAAGAGGCAAATCAATCGAATTGTTGGATAGTCCATTCGCCAATTCAAACACACATTTTTTCATATAGTAATAACCCTTGGCGCGTAATTCGTCTGGGGTTCGCATTACAACACTACTATTCCCTGCCATATGAAATAATGTCATTGCTGCTATTGAATTAAATAGACACGAATAATTATTGGCCAAAGGTATGATCAAATTTTTCCATGGGTTTTCACGAGATCCATTCTTTATTGACATTATAGCTGCAGTGTACTGTGCATATAATTGAAGTATCTGATCTTGTTCAGATGATGGTTGTGGTGGTATACTTTCTGCACTAATGATTTTAGGCTCTCGATGGTTTAATGTTAAAGGACTCATGGTGTCTACGGAAGGAACTTCGATAACCTCATTACTAAATGCAATATTTAAAATAGCTGACAAGGAAGGAGTCAAGTTGATATCCATTTCAGTACCTCTTTTTTTCTCATGGGATAATGCAGTGTCATAAGTCATGGAAAATTCCAGTGCTTCTTGTGGACTAGCGCTATTTGGTAAGGAAGTTGGTGATCGAGGTTGTTGAAATGGTGTTGAAGATTTTCCAATTTCTTCGATTGCAGCATCTGCTAAGGAGTTTAGATTATTTTTAGATCTAAATTGTTCGAGTTCATTGGTGTTACAAGAATCACTACATGATCTACTCAACAAACTCTTCACAGGAGTATGCACCACACTAAAACTTTTGCTTCTACCAACTCTTCCTAATTCTGGATTAAACCCATTTGCTATTAGTTCATTTTCTTTGGCTATTTCCTCTACTGATTTACCAGTCACAGAGAAACTGGCTAATTCAAGATGTTTCCTTATGGATTTGTTGTTTGATTTTTGAATATGACCATCTTCATTACATGATCTCCACTTAAAATTGGTCGCATATCCACCACATTCAATTTTCTTTTTGGTGCAATTTAGACAGTGGGGTTTCGTTTCATCACATTTGAGCCGTCTTTTTTTACATGTTAAACAACCGTTACGACTTTTCTTTCCCTTTTTTATGCCATTTGATTTGGCCGGATACTTGGAAGACATATTTCGTATTGAAGTAAACGGTAAAAAGGAGAAAACAACAAAAAAAAAAAAATTGGTTGAACGGGCGGAGGGGAGGATAAAATTAACTAAAGAAGAAGTTGATTTAACGTAATTAATTCTTCATTTTCGGGGTGGAATTGGTGTTATCAGAAATATTTTGGTTATACATTCAAATGTTGCACAAGAGGGGAGACGAGTTATCATTTTTTTTTTTTTTTTATTTTTTTTTTCTATTCGTTTCCGCCCTGGAACAACGCAGATAAACATAGGGTATCGCTTCCTGATTAGGCAACAATATCCCGCTGGTATCAAACGTGTGATAAGCTGCCCCCTCTTTCACTATCATACACTGGTGAACGTACCTACGGCATTTATCGAATACAACAATATATATATTCACAGAACTATAAATCTACTCAGAATCATTCTCTTTCTCTTCAATATGTTCAATTTCCAACTTTTCTGCTAATTGACTATCAGTAGCAATAGGTATTGTAGGTTCCCAAGATCTTGATCTCCAAGCAGGAACACGTTCATCCCACATTTGACCAATTTCTTCCAATCTCTTGCCTTTCGTTTCTGGAAATCCAAAATAAACATGAATGGCCATGGTAAAACAGAAGACACCATATATAATATACGTTTTCCAACTGATTGATTTGAAACCAGCAGGTGTATACATACCAAGTGCAAAATTAAATATCCAATTTGCTGCAGTTGAAACAGCGTTACCACGTTGAGAAATTCTATTATCACCCCAAATCTCGGCACAGTAGAGCCAGATACCGATTCCCCAGGTACAACCAAAAGACGCAACAAACAAGTAACAGCAAGCGATAGCACCTTTAGAAGCCAGGTTCTGAGATTCTGGAATTCTAATAGTAACAGATTCGTTTGGTCGGTCTTCTACTGGTAGCCACGGAATAGCATATTGACCCAAAATTCCGGCTAATCCAAATTGAAAAATCATCATAAAAATGGCTCCACCAATCAACACTGGTCTTCGGCCAACCATATCAACAAAATATAACGCAATGAATGTGATAGCAGTAAATATAATGTATTGAATGGATGAAGCAATCAAATTAGCATCACCACTATAACCAGCCATTTGGAAGATATAAACAATGTAATACATCATAACATTCATACCTGTCATTTGCTGCCAAATTTGACCAAAGACAGCTGTGAATGTTCTTGGTAAGTATTTTTTATTAAATAAAGTCGCATAACTAACACTTTTACTTGATTCGTCTAGTAATAATTGTTCTTTAATTTCAGCAATTTCAATCAAGACCTCTGTATCTTCCCGATTACCTTTTGCTTGGATGTTAGCAACAATCATTTCTGCAGATTCCCATTGACCTTGTTTAGCTAACCAACGAGGCGATTCAGGAATGAAAAAACATCCGACAAATAAAAGAAGACCAGGAATAATTTGTAAACCCCATGCAACTCTAAATGAAGCAGTACCATTAATTTTACCTGTACCGTATGAAATATAAAACATAACCAAAATACCAACTGTAACGAAAAATTGAAACATACCACCGATAACACCTCTAATTTTTCTTGGTGCCAACTCAGCTCCATAAACAGGAGCAACAGCAGTACCAAAACCAATCCCAAGTCCTGATATGAGCCTACCAATAATTAACTGAGCACGGTTTTGAACTGATGCTTGAATAGCTGCACCTGCCATCCAGAAGAAAGAACAAATCAATAACGATATTCTTCTACCAAAAGGTTCAGAAACAAAAGTTGAAGCAAGTGATCCAAAAAATGATCCTAATGCCATGGAAGATGTTATAAAACCTTGTATATCTGAGCTTGGGTGATTGAAAAAATCCATGTATGAATCAAGACCTATGAAAGCAGACATTGATGAAATATCAAATCCAAACATTGTACCAGCAATGGTGGAGATACTTGCAATGAAATAAACATTATATATTTTAGGAAACTTGTCTATAGCCTTGCTGGTTTTTAAAGCTTTATCAGAAAATTTACGTTCCATTCTTGATGACATTGTGATATGTTGTGATGAAAAAAATATTTCAGAAAGTAGGTTCTTTTTTTATGGTATATATAGTTTTTTGAAAATATGTTCCGTGATAACCAAACAAACCTCCAGATTTTACCCCAGTATGATCTAATCGGGTTGCATGCATTGTACATTGTATCCCAGTACTTGGCAAAAGAAAAAAAAAAAAAAAAAAAAACAAAAGGCATTCTTGTATTTATTAGACTTGATGATATACCTTTATCTGAAGGTGCCGTTGCATCCAAGGTAATATTATGTTGATCTAGGTAGCCTGTTACATGATAATTTGAACCTGTAACTGAAACCAAAGTCAGTTGAATCAAAGGTTTGAATAGTTGTAAGGCTGCAAATATTATTTGACTTCGCGGGGTGGATTAATTCTCGACTGGCAGTTCCAATCGAATATCTTCCATTCGAGTGGGGCATAATCAAATACAAGGTGTCCAAAAAAAAAAAAAAAAAAAAAAAAAAAAAAAAAAAAAAAAAAAAAAAAAAAAAAAAAAAAAAATAATAATAATAACAATAATAATGATTATGCAATGTTTGAATGTGTGCTTGTCACAACTTTTCTTTGTTTATTACTTACTTTATCCGCCATTAACTTGTTGTAGTACAGTTTCATGGAGGTTCAAGGGGTTGTTTCCTTCTGACACCCTCCCAGGTAATATAATCTTACTCCATCAGAGGTACACAAAACAAATATACATATTCGAATGGAATTGCCAGACTTCAATCTATTCTTTGTGGGTATTGTAGGTAGTTCGGTGGAAAAAGGGTTGTACATCAATTAATGTGGGGTACGCAACTCCAAAAAAAAAAAAATGCAGAACACACAAAAAGATGCAATTTGTTTCGCAAACTCGAATCGAGTTCACTTTGTTTGATATATGTATAGTCTCGTATGTATTGGTCATTGAGACAGAAAGTATGCATTAATTAAATACAAAACAGTCTTTACTTAGTTGAAATCTATAGTCGCAACATCTACCACTAAAATTTTGGTTATCAAGAGTCACGCTGTTTTCATAATGGTCAATTGACTTAGTCAAATACCTTACCCAAGGGAAGCAAGGATATTTCATTTGCTCTTCTTCAACACTCAAAGAACTCAACTTTAAGCCTGAATACGTCAACATTGGTAGTTTAAAATGAACTTTTATATCATCGTTAAAATATCCACTCTTACTTTTCAGTGCTATATTATTTACCAGAGTTTTGTTTGCACCATTGACTCCATAAAACTTATCCAATTCTTCTCGTACTTCGTCATCAGTGGAAGGAACGGGTGTTTGGCTTGGCGTAAATCTTCGATATAAATAATCCAGAATCTTTTCCAAAGTCACATCATTTGCATTGCGTAATGTCAATTCTGTCATCATTCTGACTATTTTTTTCCCATCAATACTATCAATTTTCCAAACCAATTCAAATGAGTCTACTTTCAAAGATACTTCCCCAGATTCAGTTTTATATTTCAAATCTGCATCATTGATGTCTACATCAAAATAATGCGGATTTAAAGGAATTCGAATTATCAAGTTTTTACAATGTCTTCGTCTATGGAAGTTTGTGTTCACAGTACACATGACTTGTAGTTTCCCTGTTTCTTTCATCACACGAAAAGTTGGTTTTGTCAAAATCAATGGAAGTTTCTTTTTTTGTTTTTGCTGTTCCACGTTATATGTCATCAATATAAATTTATCATCTGGTGGAACAAATGTAACTAAATTCTCTTTGTAGATCTTTGATAGTTCAATACATTGGTGAAATTGAATATTTCGAATTGGTATTTTCCGTTTCTCTTTCTTGTCAGAGACATCTGTGGAAAATGAAGATACACTATCTAATATCAGTTCTTCATCGTCTATATCTTCTTCTTGTTCATCAGTTTTTAATTGGTTTTCTGGAATATTGTCAGTTTCAACTTCCATGTTTTCTTCACTTTCAATTTTTGTCATATACTTTTCGTTGAATCCTATTCTGCAAATTGGCATTCCAGATAAATAAGATTTTACAACACATGTACCGTATATTTCATTTCTTTTAATAACACCGGTTCCAAGATCATAAACAAATTCACAATCCTCGATTATATCAATAAAGATTTCATTCTTGGCATAAAAAATCCCCTTGGGTCTCCAATTGATAGACAGTGCATACGTACGCAAAATAGACGTATTGACCACATTAGATTCCTTTTCAATCACATCGGTTTTGATTGCTTGATTATGAGTAGATTTGATATCTTTCTTTGAACCTTTTTTATCTTTTTTGTTCTTTTTCTTTGACGATTTCCGTTTCTTGTGGTCGTTCTCAGTGTCCTCTTGTTCTTCATCAGTTGTACTGGCATCCTCTGAATCTCCCAACTTTCCTTCCAAATTATCAATTTTAGGTATATTCGGCAATACTTTGATATACTCTTCTAATAATTTGTAATCCGTAATTTGCAATAATCCAAAATCCACACATTCATCCAACAATTCCAAAATTAATGTTATATTGTCTATGATTGTATCCTTATTTAAAGATAATATTCGATTGTGAGAGTTTTGTAATTTTGAATTACATAGATAATGTATTAGTACTGTTTGGAATTGATTTAAAAACATAATGACTTGCATTACATCTACATTCTTGTTTGCAACTGCCAAAAGTATCACCCCATTAGGACACTTTACGTATAGATAAGATAATTTGTCATAATATAGTATAGGGACTTGTTCTGATAATGGTAATTTAGTGAATAGATTATGAAAATTTTGTATAATAATTTGATTGTGAGGAAGATTCTGATGATACCTTCGATGTAATAATATTTCAATTTGAGAGAATTCGTCTGATTCTTGATGCTCTGCTAAATAAATAATATAGAAAGCAGAGATCATCTAGTTGTTGACGGAAAGAAAAAGAGAAAAAAAAAAAAAAAATTGACAACAACACGATCGAGAATCATAAGAGAAAAGAGAAAAAAGAAAAAAAAGAATAATTCTTAGTTAAGCGCAAGGGGGTATTTTTAGTCATAGTACACACCACATCGAATTTATACTTAACCAATCATTCTATGTAATTTTTTTATTCTTTTCTTTTTTTTTTTTTATTTATTTTCGATTTGCTCCACGTATCATGTCAAGAAGTATATTGCCTGCATTACATGAAATATCTATTCGCCAAGGATTGGATAAGATAAATAGATTGGGTCATCCACATTGGGCATTACTTAAAACTGATGAACCACAAGCTCATTTGTTAACTGCGCATTATCATCTAAAAAATTTTAAAGTGACTTGGGAATTTTTAAACTCAGTAGCTCAATTGGCCGCTAGTAAAAGACATCACCCAACCATTATAACTACATATAATAAAGTCGAAATTCAATTGACTACCCATGATGCCGATAATAATGTAACTCAAGACGATCTTGATTTAGCTGAATCAATTCAGAATCAATATCAAGATCTTATCAAGTGAAAAAAAAAAAAATAAAATTAACTTCTACTCTATGTATTCTACTTTTCTGACAGCACGACAATACTTATCTTCAATTTCAATTGCTTCATAAGTACCTTCAAGACTTGCCATTACTACTAATTCATGCTGTTGGATATCATTTATGGTTTCCTTTTCAACTAATTTTTTAATTCTTTTCTTACCTTTTTTAATTTCAATAGTTCTAATATATGTAAGTTTAAATGGCGGTTCTCCAAGGAATGTAAATATTAATTCTGTTTGATCACCTTCTTGTAGATCTTCTATTATGTAATCACCTTTGTTTAATTCAACACTAGGTATTCCATGTACTTGTAATTTCAACTCTTCCGTTTTAATGGCATCAAAAGTATAATTCACTTCACATGAATTTACTCCAGAATCTTGTAAACCACGGATATTCAAAATTCCCGGTCTAGACGCCAATCTTTCAAAATGATTATACAGTTCTGCTTTTCTCACTTTATCGTTGTATTCATAGTAAATGGTAATTGGGAAAACACCAGTTAAATTGTATGAAACATGATCACCAACACAATAATTATTTTTCAGGTTACTCTTGTAAATTTTGGGAGGTTCAGTGATAGAGATCAAATACCTATCATTGCTCTTAAATCTGTTATTGGTACAACCATTTGCATCAGTAACTTTTGAAAAGCTTAATGAGTAATCACCTAATGTAAGAAACTTGAGGTTCCTCAAAATGATGTAATTATCTGCCACATTTGTAAAACTCAAATCATGCGTTTTTCCAGTTATCTCGTTTGTTAAAATAGCGACAATGTCAAATGGGAAAGATCCACGAAATTCTATTGGAATTTCTGCAACTATGGAGTCACCAGCAAATAATTTGTTTTCACATATTTGAGTAAAGTGATTATCAGAAATGAATTGTACATGAGGCAATGGATTCACATCATAGATTATTGTCGGAACATTGGCATTCGTAGCTTTCCCTCTTGTTTTTGTGTATAAACAATCGTAAACGTGTTTGAAATGATGTACGAATCTACCAACGGATTTTGTAGGTAATTTTATTTTAATTTCATGGCCATCAATGTTCATAGAATGTGATTCTAATTTCCCATTGGGTAACTTGATTTCATAATCAACCACAAATGGTGCTTGACCATTTAGTTTCAATGTGATTTCATTAGAACAGCCATAACAGATTGGCTTCAAATGGATGGTAGATTCATCTGTATGTTGAAACATTTCCTTGGCCGCAACAACGTCAAGCGATGGTTTAGGAAAGTAACTTAATGTTACTGAATGTTCCGAGTTGATCACACGTCCCTTGCACCCAGCATTTTCAAAAGAATAAAGCCAATACCTTCCTTCCTCTAAAAATCTGGCAGACGAACCAACAACCTGAGCTGGCATTATTACAGCTTCATTTGAATTTGGTGGTAAATACTTAATTTCAATATTATCACCTCCGCTAACTGATGATTTATATCTCAATGGAATGTCAGCGTATGAACCTTCCACTATTGTTATATTCTTGTCATTTTTACCAAATTCGACTTCAGGGATGTCCAGTCTACTAATTACTTTCAACGGTAAATTAGCATCAACGATAACTGCATCACATCCAAATCTATCCCTTGCGTTACTCATTTTCAATTCATAAGTTTTACCGACTAATTCTTTCGGTGTTTCAATAAAGTAACTATCGACATTTTCAACAATAAAGGTATTTATCAATTTCTTTTTTGTAGTTTCATCTACGATATCATACTCAAACGAAAATGGACCACTTCCTTTGAATTGAATTGGAATTTTTGCAGTGTGACCATAACAGGTACGAATAGTACGTTGTTGTGATTGGAATCTGATCTGTGATGCTTGTTTGAAATATGTCAGGTATGAATATTTCTTCTCATCTAAGTCAATTGGTTGTTTACAGTAATTCGCATCTTTTAAATTTGTAAATACAATTGTATAACTACCTTCACTTGGTGGTTTAAATTTAAAAGAATGTATTCTTTCATGTGATGTTATTTCACGAGTGAGTTTCCCAGTTTCAGAATAAACCGGTTTGAGCAGGCCAGAATGGTTGGAGTAGATACGGTATTGGACATTGAATGGTACACGTCCAGATGTGAAGTTAAAATCAAAGTTATATCCAATAGTTCCAAGGCATCTATCCGAAACAGGGTCAGCGACAATCTCCAATGAAGGAATAGTTGCAACTGTCAAATCAACAGGTTTTCCAACAGTTTCACATGGACAGTACTTGTCACTAGCGGTAATTAATTTGTAAGTTCCTGGTTTATTCACAGTCAAGCCTTGGCGTAGTTCTGTCTTGGTTTTAAAAGTACGAGTGATATTTTGTACATGCTCATCATCATAATGTTCAACTTGAATCTTTACTGGAAAGTCATCCTCCAGAAAACTATCCAAATGAGAAAATGACAATATTTTCTCCCCATCTAACAATAATTCATGATCTTGGTCTTTGTCATATAACCCAATAGAAAGAGACTCCCTTAAATGAAGTTTATACCAAACATCTTTATGCTTTGAAAGCGGTTCATATCTACGAATATTACCAAAGGAGTCTTGTATTTGTAACATTTGAAACTCTAAAACACTACTTGTGCTTCTTTTGAAAATATCGGGTGAGTCCAATACTTTTTCTTGTAATGAATTTCTAACCAATTTCATTGCTTTGAGCCAATTAAAATTGTTTCTTGACTTTACATTTTCTTGTCCAATGGTCAAATCTACCAATTTCGATTCCTTACCGTCAACTTTGACTTTGAGTTTCAAGACTGCTGGAGTAGTACTGAAAACTTCAATCCATGGTATAGGAAATTGCTCATCTTGTGATGCACCAACACATTTGAATCCTTTGTTTGTTTCAAAGTTTGGTGGATAAAAAAATTTAGCCAGCGGACAATTAGAAATCAAAAATTCTGATTTATATGTACGAATACTGTTACCTTTATTATCCAAAACATTTTTAATTCTGTACATCCCTGGTTCTTTAATAGGATATTCTAGATAAAATATTCTTGTAACTGCTTTCTTGTATTCCTTATATTTAGACAAATGGGAATAGTCATTTTTAAATAACTTTCTCAATGAATTTCCAGTATAGTTTAAATATTGGATTTCATTATTTGGAGTTGTATGTTGTATCTGTAAGTACCCAATACCTGAGGTAGTATTAAACTCAATTGGCATATTAATCAAGTGATTATTATCGGTCCCGAGGCATGTTTGATCAAAATGGAATGGGTTCATTTTTGCTGATGAATCAGGTAAATAATGGATAGTTAATTGACCTTTAAAGTGGGAATCCATGTTTATCACTTTTGCACTATCTATTGATTCTCCAACTATATTCAATTCCTTTTTCTGCAACAAGAACTTCCAAACTGGCAAAAATACATTTGATAAGATTGGTAGACCCAAAGAACTAACAAAAAATATTGATACTCCAAATAATATGATTGTTAGTATGAATGTTTTTAACGGTGAAAAAATTAAATATTGGATATTTAACACAGGCAAAAGCCATAAAAAAAGTCCGTCTAATATCGCATATTTTAATACGAATGTGAAATTGTTCAACAGTGTCAATGATTCGTCACTAGATGGGATCTCTGATTTTAATAATACGAGATCGTAGATTTTCCAACTCTGTATTAGAATGAATATTGAAAGTATGAATATTCTTTGTGAGGCTTGATCTAGTACATCAGTCGGTATCAATGGCGTTGTTTGACTGCTTCTATTCCTTCTCCTTTTTCTATCCTGCGAATCCATTGTTTTGAATAGATTGCTCGATCATAAAAAAAAAAAATAGAATAAAATAACATAAAAAAAAAGTAAACACACAACTGATGTGAGAGAGAGAGAGAGAGAGAGAAAGAGAGAGAAAAAAATAAAATAACGGTACTGCATATATTTAAAACTACACCTACCATCTTTTATGATCACCAATAAATCCAAAAAGATTATCTAATCCAGAAGCAACTTTTCCAATAATAGAAGAAATTACATTCACTATAGAAGATCCAATAAAATGATTGTCAGGTGAATTAGGAGTTGTACTTGAAATGACACTAGGAGTGGCACTTGTAACAGTGGTGGGAGCTGGTGCCGTGGTGGGAGCTGGTTCCGTGGTGGGAGCTGATGCAGTTGATGCAGAAGCTGTGATTGTGGTTTCACTTTCAGCAACATAAATAACAGAATAAGTATTAGCATAATCTGGTGCATTGACAGTTGGGACTGGTAAGTTGTTACCGTTATTAACTGGAACAAGGTTAGCTTGACTGTGTGATTTCTTGTACTTGGCAAAGTAGATTTGAGCATTATCATAATCATGGACAGCATAAAAGTACTTGAAAATCAAATTAGGTAAAAGACCTTCATAAGAATTATAACCAATATCATTTGATGCTAGATTCAACAAGACAAATGTGGTTCCATTGCGCTCGATGGTTTCGCCGATGATATCAGATAAAGCAAATCCAATTTCATAACCTTGAACATTGAACTTGAGGTCCAATCCTTTGATGTATTTGATATCAAACCAAGTGTTTCCATCAGAATCTTCATAATAATCATCACCGAGGACTGTCAAAAGATTGTTTAACACCGGAGTTGGTGGAATAAACCCATTGGTTCCACTATCGATTTGGTATAATGTTTTTTGATTAGAAATGATGGTATCACCAATTTTGATTTCATCAACAGTGAAGGTGGGCATCAACCAGTAATCTATTTGAGATTTAAGACTAATGACCTTGACAAATGGGACTCTCACCAATGGACCTTCAAAAATATTAGTACTTATTCCTCCAAAAATAAGAGAAGGATTATTATCTTCACCATTGAATGAATACAAAACACTTTTGGTGTATCCTTGGTCTCTCAACAAATAAGGGAAATTAGAATAGTTTGTTTTAAACAACTCTTGTCTTGTGAAACCAATACCCAAAACACCTGAAAAAGTGTCAATATCCGGAACACTTGCTAATCCCATTGACAAATTTGTTAATTTCCAGTTGGTTGAACTGATTGTCTCATTTATCAAATATACTGGGAATTCACCACCATAACCGTATCTCATGATAGCAGACAAATTGGATTTGAAAAAAGTTGATGACTTTGATGTATTATAAATTGAGTCAATTATCATCAAATCTGAGGAACCAGAGTCAACGATAACGTTTGAGATAGACTGTGGAGGTGTCCCCAAAGCAAGGTTTTTTATATAATAAATATGTTCATTGGAAATTGTTAAATCAAGTTTCACAGCTCCATTTTGGATAATGTTAGAAGTACTAGCAACTAAAAGTGGGAATACTAGAGTAAAAAAAATAGAGAACATCCTTAGTTGAGTATAGAAATTGGAAATAGCTAGTCAAAGGGTTCCTATTTATAGTTGCGTACTAATATGATTCATCCCTTATTTCAATTAATTTAATTCTAATCAGAACCTCCTATTGTTTGTACCCAACCATGTTTTACACTCTAGGATTTTTAGGAGATTGAATTACCAAATTGAGAACTAACAATGGGGAAGAAGAAAAAAAAAAAAAAAAAAGTTTGCAACTTCTTGAAATTAATAATAATATAAAACTTTATTTTCAATTAAATAGAGATATAGAAATAGGTTACGTCAACTTAACCTTAAATCATTACCAATCTCATTGTGTAGGAAACTCATGTTTAAGCTGAACCATCTCTACTAGACAAAGTCGTGTGCGTGGCAACTTTTTTTTTTTTTTTTTTTTTGTTTTGTTTAATTTTGTAACTTACCAAATTATCAATTCAAAGTTTAAAAAAAAAAAAAACGAACCCTACGGGTACATCTGAAAAAAGAATAGGGAATACCCTCGAAGTCAAGTCCAAATATTGGAATTATTTTTATTTTAAGTGCAAACGACAAAACTACACGGGGTTTGTATTGATTGAGCATAGACTGGCATATCAACACTCACGAGCATATCCAATAATTGCTGGCTCGACACACCCACACACACGTAAACACGCCTTTTATTCATTACAAGTCATGGATCAAAACAGTAATTCAAAGAAAATCATAAGCACCAGTCTGTTAGAAACTCCACGATCTCCGTCTCGATCAACGAGGAATTTAAGTACCCCTAGGATTGAAGCCGGAGAAATACAGTCATCACCACCACGAAGACGGAATAACAATACGATATTCAGTGATAGATATATACCGAACAGAACAGGAATTGATCTCCAAGCTGCTTTTAGTTTAACGAACGAGGAAATACTACCGAATTTGAGAAATACAAGGAATGCAGATAATGAAATAGAGATTCGGCGTGAAGAGGAAGCTAATCGTACATTTTCTACTGTTTTGAAAGCAGAATTGTTTGGAGATAATGTTCCTATGGCAACAGCAAACTTAAACAGCATCTCAACCAACCAAAATGTTATAAGCACGCGACCAAAATCAACAAGAGTAAATACCGGTAGTAGTGGGACACCGACATCTAGTATGTCCACCACGCCTCCGCGATCATCCCATTTAGGTCAAACCTTTCTGGGCTCATCATTACAGGTAAATGGAAATAATATTGCAAGTAATAATACAAATAATGAAGTTGATGACATTACAAGTACACCTCGTCGAAAGACAAATCTATTCACATATCAGTCACCTCAAAAGTCAAGACCTATTTCAAGGGACATACAACAAGAATTATACTCGTTATCACCGGTGCGACAAGACTCGCAGAGGTTGTTGTTGTCACCTCAAAAGAAACCACGAACAATTTCCAAGGTTCCGTATCGAGTTTTGGACGCACCGGAATTATCAGACGATTTTTATTTAAATTTAGTTGATTGGGGTCAACAAGATGTTTTAGCAGTTGGTTTGGGTGATAGTGTGTATTTATGGGATGGGGCCACACAATCTGTTGATCGATTATGCAATTTAACAAACAAAGATAAGGTGACAAGTTTAAACTGGATAGGTACTGGTACCCACTTGGCGATTGGCACATCGAAGGGTTTGGTTGAAATATGGGACGCTACAAGAATAAAATGTATCCGAACAATGACGGGCCACTCTCTTCGAGTCAGCTCATTGGCATGGAATGAACATATTTTAAGCAGTGGTAGTCGTGATAGGACTATTTTAAATCGGGATGTTAGAATTGAAGACCATTATGTGAACAAATTTGAAAGTCATAAACAAGAAGTTTGTGGTTTGAAATGGAATGTTGAAGAGAATAAATTGGCCAGCGGTGGTAATGATAATAATTTGTTTGTGTGGGATGGGCTAAACCCTAAACCATTACATCTGTTTACTGATCACACTGCTGCTGTCAAAGCCATTGCATGGTCACCACATCAACGTGGAATTTTAGCTTCTGGAGGTGGAACTGCTGATAAGACTATCAAAACCTGGAATACTTTAACTGGAAACTTGATACATGATGTGAACACTGGGTCACAAGTATGTAACTTGATATGGTCAAAGAATTCAAATGAATTAGTTTCAACCCATGGATACTCTAGAAACCAGATCATCGTTTGGAAATACCCATCGATGCAACAAATTGCTCAATTAACGGGTCATACTTATAGAGTTTTATATTTATCATTATCACCTGATGGTGAAACTATTGTAACTGGTGCTGGTGATGAAACCTTACGTTTTTGGAACGTTTTTGAAAAGAATAAAAATAACGAATCATCTGCTTCGGTATTATTAGGAGCATTTCTGCAATTACGATAGAAAAAAAAAAAAAAAAAACAAGACGTGTTAAATGTGTACTCATATTATTAAACAATCTGGATCTAATATATGAATATCTTTCCTATAATTAAATTTACTCTCTTTACACCATTTTTCGAATTTCTCTAATGAAAGAAAAACGCTCTCATCCTGTACTAGCACATTCATGTGTTCTAATGTCACCAAGATATCTTCTTTTCGAAACCCAGTTTTATTAGATAGTTCCTTTAGAGTGAAATCTTCATTTGTTTCCTTAATTAACACCGCTAGTCTTTTTGACCAATACCTCAAATATGTTACCTTACCATATGGTGAAAGCGGTAATTCTGGTCCGCTGCTTCGGAGTTGTCCTGGAGTTACTGTTGCTAATTGATACAGAAACTCAATTAGTAAAGATCCCAAGTGCCGCCTCTGAAATGGTGGAAATATACATATACAAGCCAAATTATTATCATTTTCATAGGATAAAACTTCCTTGGAAAAAAATCCCATGGGAATATACTTTGTTTCTTCTTTTCCATAAACAACATAAAAATTGAAATGATCTACGTTGTAATAAACTGATTTGTCGTCGAGAAATAATTTGCCAAATAAACAGAGGTTTTGGCAATATAATGGACTCTGAAAACCTCGTATTTCTCGAATAATGTATCCAGCTTTAGAATCGTAATATACCAATTTTCCTATGCTAGGACGGGATTTGTTGTATTTACAAACACTTATATGTTGGGCAAGAGCAGATTGGTTAGATGAATATTTAAAACAATATTGGCATACAAACAAATGATCTAACCAAAACTCATGTAACCTTTCATCAAAGATATCCTTTTTGTGAATTTTCCTGGCAACTGACCCTTCTACTGCCACTTTATTGGCATATTCATAGCCCAAAGTAGAATGAGATAAATCGTGAGGATAGAAATAAGCTGCATTGCCATACCACGCATTGAATTCATATTCTCCAAAAGTTACTTTATTGATGTTTCGTTTATTTAATTGTCCATAGAATGAATCATTTTTTTCTTTATTAGATTTAGATTGCCTTTTTGGAGACGAACTGATACTAGTAGTTCCCAGCATTCATGGGATGTTTGATAAAAATCTAACAAGAATTTTTTTTTGTTTTTTGTTCGGTTGTGTGTATATGTATAAATATTTATATATATATATATATATATATATATATTAATGACGCGTTAAACAAAGAAAAACTTTTTTTTTCCAATCCTTTTCAACGACAATCAAACAATGCCACCAAAAGGTTGGAGAAAAAATGCTGAAGGACAATATCCACATCCAAGTACTAAAGAAAATGAATTGGTATCAATAGATGATATTTTATTTCCTAGAGCTACTATACAAAAGTTAGCTAAGAATATAATCACTGACGATGAAAATAATTCTGGCAAAATGACAATTGCAAAGGATTCATTAATTGCACTACAAAGATCGGCAACTGTATTTGTATCCCATTTATTGTACCAAGCTAAACAAATTTCAAAAGATGCAAATAGAAAAATGGTTTCAGCACAAGATATGTTGACTGCTTTAGAAAAAGCGGAATTCAGTGGATTCATACCTGAAGTAAAACAAAAACTTAGTCTATTTGAAGACAATGTTGCTGCAAAGAAACAGCTTAAACAGAATGATGTAAGTAAAGACAAAGAACAGGGCGCTGTTGTCAAGAAACCAAAACTCGATGAATCAGTTGAGCCTGAAAAAATGGATGTTGATACTGAAGAAGTAGATAGTGATGACGATCCAGAGCAAATTGTTGGCCCTGAAGATGATGAGGATGATGAAGATGACAACAATGAAGATGAAGATGAAGATGACGATGATGATGAAAATGAAGATGATGACGATGATGATGATGATGATGAAGATGATGATGATGATGATGATGATGATGGTGACAATGGTGACGACGAAGGAGTGCCTTCAAATCCAATATCCATATTAGCACGAGAGGAAGAAGAACTACAGGGTACTGAGACCGAGGAGAAACCAGAAACATCAAGTGAAGATGAGAATGATGATACCTTGTGAGACACATTGGTATATTAATTTCGGATACAATGATCAAAAATAGGAAATCCACATGCTGAACCTATAAATAAATATAAAATCATTAATGCACCACCACAAAGAGCTAATATAAATTTCGTTTTCATAAACCACATTTTTCTCTTTATTTGTTGTGCCCGTTTTTGAAACATCAGTGAAGAAACATTCAATCTATCTGTTTGATCTACTAAGGAATTTATCTTATCCCCTCTAATTAATAACTTGTTGATATTATCCAACATCAACTGCCTCACTTCGTCTACTTCTTCATTCGCTAATAGCAATTGATTTGGGTTGATTTGATCAGACGAGGGCCCGTCTTCGTTAGTATCTGATGTAGATCCATAACTGTATAAATGCTGATTGGAATCATAACTCATCTCTTCATATTTGATTATTTGATTCATATACAATTTAAATTCTCCTAATTTAGGTTTACCCAGTTGATCGGACTTGCTGGATTCTGTTTCTCGTTTATAATCAATATACTTGTCCATTATATTCTTCATGACATTTAAAACCAAGGTTCTATTAACGTTGATATGAGATATTGCAATAACGGTTATCAAATCACGACTTCCATCCTGATTCGATAATACTTTCTTCATGAAATACATTGAAAGTTTTATACTGCTAGTAGACGATATAGGAATAGATCCAACTAAAGTTTTGGATGCATTTATCAATCCTAATTCCTGTGAAACTATTTCAGAACAATTCAAATTATTATTATTTACTAAATGGACAAGATTGGTGTTTTCGTATGTATACAATGTAGTTGAGTTTATGGTCAACGTACAGTGAATCACTATCCTGTTAGTAAATCGGTAAGTTCAAATGATAAGAAATTCCACATACAATGCTTTTGTAAATCTGTTTGACTCATATTTAGAAGTGGTTAAAGTTGGGTAGTTGAAGAGTAATTGCTGTCACCACAAAAAAAAAAAAAAAAAAAGAAAAATGGAGTAACTCGACGTTTAGAATCCTTGACGCATAGTCATCTCTTCCCACACAGAAGGA
>JAKTXM010000019.1:13796-52601 GCA_030582575.1 Candida buenavistaensis | reverse complement strand
ATCAGATGATGAGACAGATACTACAAAAATATTCAATAACCAAGATTCAAATAGTGAAATACTTGCACCAGTGACTGAAGAAGAAAGGTTATTAAGAAAGAGGGCATTGGAAGAAAGTTTGTACTCCCAGAATTCAAAAAAAGAGAAAATGTCAAAAGCCAAAAAGAAAAGACTAGATAAGTACATTGATCACCAATTGAAAAGAGAAGAAAAGAAAATCTTACTTGAGAAATTATCAGAAACCAAAATGGATACTAGTAAATTATCTGCGCTTAAGGAACTAGGAAAGGGTAAACAAACTAGAAGAGAAGAAATGATAGAAGCATTGGAGTTAGAGCAACAAGGTAGAGGGGATGAGCGTACAAAGGAGATCTTGTATGAAGAGCGAGAAATTAAAGATTATAATAGTGAAGAAGAAGAGATGTTAGACGATGTTGATGATGTTGATAATGAAGAAAAGGAAGTATCCACATTTGTTGACAATAGACCCTCGAAGTATGGTGGTCAAGGTTCCGGTTTTGGGTTTGCAAATATACCAGTCATAAAGAAAGACACGTCTAGTATTCCTAAAAAGAAGTATAGTTGGAGAAAACGCGTTGAAGAAGAAGAAAAGAAGAGAATAAAAAAGGAAGAAGATGATGATTTTGCCTCCACATCTGAAGAAGATGAAAATGACGATAACATTAATGTTCAAAATAAAGAAATCGACGCCGAAGACCTTCTGGAAGAAATTAATCAATCTGAAGACCTTCTGGAAGAAATTAATCAATCTGAAGAAGATGAATCTAGTGATGAATTCGAAGAAAATAAAAAAAATGAAGATGATGAATCTGAAGATGATGAATCTAGTGGTGTATCTGAAGATGAATCTGGGGAGGAATTTGAAGATGATGAGAAGGAAAAACCAAAATTAATGGAAAGTAAACCTCGTCATTCTACAACAGCATCAAGTTTTAAAGAATGGGCAGAACAACAGGTTCGTAAAATGGAAGGTAGAGAAAATATACCACTAAATCCGGAAGTTTCTAAAGAAATCAAGAAGAAATACTCCAAACAAGCAGTTAGGGATGAAGATATTGATCACTCTTCAGATGAAGAAGGTTATATTCCAATTAATAAAGATTTAGAACGTGATGCGTTCGTTGTTGAGGTAAAACGAGATGATGAAATTCAGCAACAAAGAATTCTTCTTCCAGTTTTTGCAGAAGAACATAAAATTATGGAGGCTATATACCATCATGATTGTGTCATCCTTTGTGGTGAAACTGGTTCAGGTAAAACGACTCAAGTTCCACAATTTTTATATGAAGCAGGATTTGGTAATTTATTAAATAAAACATATCCTGGGATGATTGGTGTAACACAGCCAAGAAGAGTTGCCGCTGTGTCAATGGCTGAAAGAGTTGGACGTGAATTAGGGAATCACAGTCACCGTGTTGGACATCAAATAAGATTTGACACTACAATTAAAAATGAAGGACAAGCAGGTGGTACTGCGTTGAAATTCATGACAGATGGAGTATTGTTGAGAGAAATGATGACCGATTTCTTACTTACCAAATATTCGGCACTTATAATTGATGAAGCTCATGAAAGAAATATCAACACTGATATTTTGATTGGAATGTTATCCAGATTAATGAAACTAAGAAGAAAATACCATAACGAAAATCCTCAAAATTATAAGCCATTAAAACTAATTATTATGTCTGCTACATTGAGAGTAACTGACTTTTCAGAAAATTCAGGTTTGTTCAAAACTCCTCCGCCAATTATTAATGTACAAGCAAGGCAATACCCTGTGTCAATTCATTTTAATAAAAAAACTAATTACGATTATTTAGATGAAGCATTCAAAAAGGCATGCAAGATTCATCGTAAGCTTCCACTAGGTGGCATGTTAATATTCTTGACTGGTCAAAATGAAATCACAACTTTAGTTAAAAAGTTGCGTCAAGAATTTCCATATAACTCTATGAAATACGATGAAGATATAAAAGTCAAGTTGTCTGAGCAAGTACAACAAGAGGTTGAAGATGTCGATTTTAGCGTCGAAACTGGCCGGAATGATAATTTTGACGATTATGATGAAGATGATGATGGTGAAGAGGAAGGTTTTGAAGAAGCAGTGGATACTAAAGGATCTGGTATTGGCCCATTGCATGTTTTACCATTATATTCTTTATTACCAACTAAACAACAGATGAAAGTATTTGATGATCCACCAGAAGGGAGCAGATTGTGTATTGTTGCTACAAATGTTGCTGAGACTTCCTTGACCATTCCTGGTATTCGATATGTAATAGATTGTGGTCGTTCAAAAGAGAGAAAATACAATAAAGAAAATGGAGTGCAATCATTTGAAATTGATTGGGTTTCCAAAGCGTCCGCTGGTCAACGTGCTGGTAGAGCTGGTCGTACTGGGCCGGGACATTGTTATAGACTATATTCGTCTGCTGTTTTTGAAGACTTTTTTCCTCAATTTAGTATTCCAGAAATTTTACGTATGCCATTTGAAAGTATTGTTTTGAGTATGAAGAGTATGGGGATTGATCAAATTGCAAACTTCCCATTTCCAACTCCACCTGATAGGGCTTCCTTGAAGCAAGCAGAAAATTTGTTAGTTATTTTGGGTGCATTAGACAAAGAGAAAAAGAGAATCACTGATTTGGGAAGAAAAATGTCGCTCTTCCCATTAAGTCCAAGGTTTGCAAAAATTTTAATCATTGGAAACCAACAAGAATGTCTTTCATATATCATTGCTATTGTTTCTGCTTTGTCTGTTGGTGATCCATTTATTAGTGAAAATGAATTAGTTGGTAACATGAGTGATGAAGCCCGTAAGCAATTTAGAACAAAATTTTATCATTCAAGGGCTCTTTTCTCTAAATTGGACTCATCAAGTGACTGTATAATGTTATTATCTGCTGTTTGTGCTTTTGATCATGTTTCAAAAGATCAACAGAATGATTTTTTAAACAGCCATTATCTTAGGCATAAAATGATGGAAGAAATACAAAAATTGAGAAAACAAGTCAGTAACATTGTAGAAAATCTGATCATGTCCTCAATGGGTTTAAATTTAACGAATGAAGTGAAATTACCAATACCAAACAAGAAACAAGTCAGTGCTATGAAGCAGATGATTGCGTCAGGTTTTATTGATCAAGTGGCAATAAGAGGAGACCTTATCTCATCAGATGTTAAAGTAGTCAACAAAACTAATATTATCAATATTCCTTATTCACCAGTAATGCCAATTGAAGAAGGTCCGTTTGTATATTTACATCCCAATTCACTCATTTGCAAAAGTGGTCAAATCCCAAGTCCTTATCTTGTATATAAATCATTAAGCACCAAAGGAAATTCCAATGAAGATGAAACTAAAAAAGTAAGAATGAACCCATTGGTCGATATAACAGGGAAACAATTGTCTAACATTGCCAAAAATTCTGTTTTGATTACGTATTCAAAACCTTTGGGACATCCATATGCACCAAAGAATTTGACGCCAACCAAAAGAGAATGTTATGTTGTTCCACGATTTGGTGCGGCGATTGGAAGTGGTGGTGTTGGCTGGGACTTGCCTGCTATTAAAGTAACTCAAGAAAAACGTAAAGGAGTTTGGCATAATATATAGAGATGGGATATTTATTAATAGTGCCTATATAATGTTGACAACAAATGATCAACCAAATAAATTAATTAGATCCTCTTCAATTTCCTCTTCGGATTTTTGCTGTCTATGTTCTTCCTCTTTCTTCAAATTCTCTTTCATCGTATGAAAAACCCCTACTAAACCTCCTTCATGATATGACTTCAGGTATGATTCTCTTGGATGTTCCTCAGTTGAAGGGCTAGGTGTCTCGATTTGATCTTTGTTAGGTTCTGTATTTTTGTCCTTTTCTTGTCTTTCAAACATTTCTTAAATACTGCAAATGAATAGGGAATTGATCTTTTTTTTTTTTTTGAATACTGCAAGACACAGTTACATTTTATACTGCAAAATCAAGGGATATTATCTTCTCCGCATCTATAAAGTTTATTTCTTTTTCTACGAAGATTTGGTTAAAATTTTTATTATTATTATTCACTTCTTGAATGACATTATTTGTTTGCTTTGGGGGGGGGAAGGGGGAAGGGATAAAAACGTAATGTAATCCATCCTCCTGCAGTCATCTGTGCAATAAGTCAAAAGATATGGAGTTGGTAGCGCATTTGATCCCGAAAATTGATTGGACTCTTTTTTCGACAGTATTTCGTATCAATTTATATACAAAAAAAAAAAAAATAAAATAAACATGAAAAACTTTGAAGAAAATATGTTACTTTAGTAACGCAACTGTGTTCCACTTTCGGATCATTTGATTTGGATTATGAAGGTTTACGTGGTCCTGCATATAATTTTATCCAATCACATAGAATCAAAACGCTCTTACGCAGAGCGAGAGAGAGAAAAAGAAAAAAAAAAAAAAAGAAAGGAAGTCAAGTTCCAATTGGTGAGAAAAGATTTTTCAATAATACTATCTTCATATTTATATATAAATTGCACCATGTTGACTAGATTTGTTACTAAATCATTTGCATCACCACCAAGAATGATGCTGTCTACTATTTCAAAGAGATACTCATCTATTATCTCTGTTCATAGAGACACCGATCTTGATAATCCAAACATACCATTTGAATTTAATTCAGAAAATAAGAAAAGAGCAGAAGAAATTATTGCCAAATATCCTCCACAATATAAGAAAGGTGCATGTATGCCATTATTAGATTTGGGCCAACGTCAATTAGGATTTACTTCTATTTCCGTTATGAACTATGTTGCCAAATTATTGGATATGCCACCAATGAGAGTTTATGAAGTTGCAACCTTCTATACCATGTATAACAGAAAACCAATGGGGAAATATAATTTACAAGTTTGTACCACTACCCCTTGTCAATTGTGTGGAAGTGATGGTATCATGAAAGCAATTACCGATTATTTGAAGATCAAACCTGGTCAAACAACCCCAGATCAATTATTCACTTTACAAGAAGTAGAATGTTTGGGAGCCTGTGTTAATGCTCCAATGATTGCTATTAATGATGATTATCATGAAGATTTAACTCCAGAAGCCACTATAAATTTATTAAAACAATTACAAGACGGTAAAGAATTGACAGAAATTGGACCAGTAGATGGTAAAAGAGAATCATGTGAGCCATTTAGTGGACCAAAAGTGTTATTGGGTAAAGAACCTACCGATATTAGAAACTTCACAAGGTCTGACTTGTAAAAACTGAAGCCAAAAAGAAAATCGCATCGAATATTGTATAATAGAAAATAAACGCTACATTTTTTTTTATTATTATTATTATTGTTATCATTAAATTGAATTATGTAAGGACATCCAGTTAGACGACTAAAACAGAACTTAACTTGTTGCACGTGATGTCATGTAATTTTTTTTTTTTTTTTTTTTTTTTTTGTTTTCTCGCTGACTCAGAATGTGACCAAAGTTATAAGTTCCACAATTTTTTACAAAAATTTCAAAATTTCCAATCGTCTTTTTCTATAATTTAACCAATGTCACCTAAAAAATCATATAGTCTTGAAACAGAGCTAGTGCTCAGTAAGTCAGGAGACCAATACAATGCGTCAGTACCACCTCTATATCAATCTGCAACATTTAAACAACCATCCTTATCTAATATGGGGGAATATGATTACACAAGATCAGGTAATCCAACAAGAACTCATTTACAAAATCACATTGCCAAAATCATGAAAGCTGAACACGCCTTTGCCGTCTCCTCCGGTATGGGATGTCTTGATGTAATTACTAGATTGTTGAAACCAGGTGACGAAGTGATCGCTGGTGATGACTTGTATGGTGGAACTCATAGATTGTTAACTTATTTAAGTAAAAAAGGTGACATTGTAGCTCATCATTATGATACAACAAATACCGAATTAATAAAATCAAAAATCAATGGCAAAACAAGAATGATTTTCTTGGAATCTCCAACAAACCCTTTAATTAAGGTGGTGGATGTAAAATCAATAACTGATTACGCACATAAAGTCAGCCCAGATATCATTGTTGTATTTGACAATACCATGATGTCTCCAGTTTTAATGACGCCATTGGATTTGGGTGTTGACATCCAATATGAATCTGCCACTAAATATTTAAATGGTCATCACGATATCATGGCTGGTGTGATTGCCACCAGATCCGCAGAATTATCTGAACAATTATATTACATCATTAACTCTACTGGATGTGGGTTGTCCCCTTTTGATTGTTGGTTATTGAGTAGAGGGTTAAAAACATTAGCTATTCGAGTGGAAAAACAACAACAAAATTGCATTCGAATTGCAAATTTTTTAGAAAATGTTGGATTCAAAGTAAGATATCCTGGTTTAAAATCTCATCCACAATTTGAATTACACAATTCCATGTGTTCTGGATACGGTGCAGTTTTATCATTTGAAACTGGAAGTGTTAAATTGCTGGAAAAGATCGTGGAGAATACCGATATTTTTGGTATAGCCGTGTCTTTTGGATGTGTCAACTCTTTAATATCTATGCCATGTAAGATGTCGCATGCTTCAATTGATGCTAAAACAAGAGAAGAAAGAGAATTTCCAGAAGATTTAATAAGATTGTGTATTGGTATTGAAAATTGTGACGATTTGATTGATGACTTGACAAAGGCATTATTAAGAAGTGGTGCTGTTAAAGTCAACGATAGAGATGAATTGTACAATGCTGTAGGTATTCAAGCTAAGTTATAATCTATTCATTTATGTACATTATTAGAGGTTTTAGTATTATTAAATTGATTTATTGTGTAAGTTTTTTTTTTTTTTGCCACTGATCACGACTATCAGTTAGGGGGGAGACAGACAGACACGTTATTTACCAAAACGCGTAAGGGTTTCTTTGAACAAAACAAAAAAAAAAAAAAAAAAAATTACAAAACAAACAAGTAAAAAATTTTCTTTTTGACTAATCATTTTCTAATCCCTAACCATGTCTGTTGAAGATTTATCAAAAGGTTCATTAAAAAAAGCATTTTCCAAAGATGGACATGAAAAAGTTCAGGTTCCGATGATTCTTGAAATTTCGAATATTAAGGCAATCGATTTACCAAATGGCGTCCAAAAGTTTAGAATTATATTGAATGATGGTGAATATACCAGTCACGGTTTAATCGATGAATGTTGTTACCAATACGCCAAAAACAATAATCTTTCCAAATTTGCAATTGTTAAAGTCAATCAATTTTCTGTATTAGCTACCCAAAAACATTTCTTTGTTATTAAGGACATGGAAATTTTATTACGTGAAGGTCAAAAACATGACACCACATTTACTGCTGTTGATGCCTACTTTTCTGAACACCCGGATGAAGATTATTTAGTATTGGCCAAGAAAAATGCTGCTGAAAGGGAATCTGAAACACCAGGTACTACTCCACCAGTAAACGTTGCCCCACCAGCTGCTCCACTGACTGCTGCAAGAGCAGCACCCCAAGTTAATTCTCTGAACAACAGATCTACTCGTAAAATAACACCGATTGAAAACGTTACTCCTTTCCAGAACAACTGGACAATTAAGGCAAGAGTAGTTTATAAAAGTGATATCAGAAAATGGTCTAACAGTAGAGGTGAAGGAAAAGTTTTTAGTTTCCACTTATTGGATGAGTCTGACGAAATTAAATGTTCTGCTTTCAATGAAACAGCGGAGAAGTATTTTAAAATGTTGGAAGAACAAAAAGTTTATTATGTTTCGAAAGCTAGAGTAAATAATGCTAGAAAAAAGTTTAACAATTTAACTCATCCTTATGAATTGAATATTGAAAGAGATACTCAAATTGAGGAATGTTTTGACGAAGCAGATGTTCCTAAGTTGACCTTTGATTTTGTGAAGTTTGATCAGGTACAAAATTTAGAGGCCAATGCGCTCATCGATGTTCTTGGTGTATTAAAAGAAGTAAAGCCTTCTTTCCAAACTACTGCTAAGGCCACAGGAAAAGTATTTGATAGGCGTGACATTTTACTTGTTGATGAAACAGGATATGAGTTGGAGTTGGGATTATGGAACAATCTGGCCGTGGAATTTGCTATTGAACCAGGGACTGTGCTTGCTATTAAGCAATGTAAAGTGTCAGACTTTAATGGAAGAGCCTTAAGTTTATCTCAGGTTGGTACTATTGTTCAAAACCCTGAAATTCCAGAAAGTTTCACCTTGAAAGGTTGGTACGATAACGTGGGTAAAGATGGACAATTCCAAAGTTTGAAGGGTCAAGGTGGTGGAGCAGAAACAATTTCAAAGAGAATTACAGTTCAACAAGCTACTGAAGAGTTCACAGGTGCAAGCGAAGGGTCAGAACGCTTTTCATTGAAAGCAAGTTTTGGTTATATTAAATCGGATAATATTTCTTACCCTGCTTGTACCAACAAGCTAGCTAGCGAGGATCCTTCTAGACCACCTAGAGTGTGTAACAAAAAATTAGTCGCTCTCGACACAAACGATTGGAGATGTGAAAGATGTGACAAACACTACTCAGAACCTAGTTATCGTTACGTGGTAAGAAGTTCAATTGCAGATTCAACCGGTCAACTTTGGGTTACAATGTTTGATGAACAAGCAATCAGAGTTATTCCAATGACTGCTACCGAATTGGAGAAATTAGATGAAGATAAAAAAAGCGAGATTTTAAACAATGTTCAATTTAAGGAATATAGTTTTGCAATAAAGGCAAAACAAGATAGCTATAATGATACCTTAAGAACACAATATCAAGCTACTTCCGTTCATGAGCTTAACTATGCAAATGAATGCCAACATTTAATCAAGGAATTGGACCAGCTCTTGGGGTAGATATTATGTTCTTTTCATTATCATTATTAGTGTTGGTCTTCTTCTTTTTATATACATGCGTGTATGATTGTATTTACGTATTGAAATTTGTTAGTCTATTCACGTGTAACCAATACTCTTTAAGAATGTCATTGGCCTTGCGTTGCCCTCTAGTTAAAAGCAATTTGTTAACGAATACAATCGATTCTGATGAGCTTAGAGGTTCTTTTCCTATTGAATTATTCAGAAAAACGTGCAGGAACCAAGTTTTACTTTCTAATGGAAATTTTGCCAACAACGTTCTAAACAATGGGTAGTAATATTCAAGGCTAGACCTTGGTGCCTGGGTAAATCCTGATAATAAATATTCAGTTAGCCTTACTCCAACTTGATCGTGTAGTATATTTTGCAAAAGCTCTTTGTTATCACGATTACCTTTCTTCAATACTATGAACGTGTTCCAGAACTTAGTTACTGCTTTTATAACAAATGTCTCATGTAAAGTTAAAGCGTGGATAGCAAAGGGAATGATTGTATCTTTAAAAAATGTAGTATGAAGCAACAAACTTGGTTTATTTTCCAAAATCGTGGTAAACATCTTGAGTGATGATACAATCAAGTCAACATCCGAAGAAATTGTAGAATAAATATCTATAAAAATACCCCGTAGCAAAGCTTCAATTGATTCCAACTTCCTAAAATTTGTTAAAATTGTAGTTTCAATGAGTTCGTGAATAATTGGAATAGTTTGTATATTGCAGTTTTGTGTTTTCGCAATTAAATAACGGAAAATTATATCTATTTCAAAAGTAAATGGACCTGGGATTTCTTCACGCAACCCATATCTTAATAGTTTACAACATTTTTCTGCAACTTTTGTGCTTTTGCAAAGTATTGGAGAAGTAATTGAAAAATTTTCCAACAACTTAAGCACCAAACTTCTGATATTCAATGGATCTTCCTGCCAGTACAACTTAAATGTTTGTAATTGATCTGAACTAAAATAATTGTCTAGATCATCAGGTAATGAACTAGCCTTACTAATTTCACTCAAACACGAAACCAATGCAATTACATAATCTTCCAGTTCTTCGGTTATCACCAGAGTGCATTTTTGAATTTCCATTAATAATGCATAAGTTCTGTTTCCTAAATCTATAGGATTCTTTGTAGACCTAACAATGGATACATACGAATATGTCATTCGTTCTCGAATGAGATTATCTACCTCGGTGTTTTTTATCATTTCAAGTAATATCATTTCGAGATTAGGTAAAAATGGGGTTAGTTCTTCTTCAGAGTCTTGACAAATTTTGTATACAGTTTTTGATGCAATCAATGACATGTTCCCCGTTGGATTATTTAAAATAATCTTAAATAAAAAATTAAAAGTGTCCGGGAGGTACTTGGTTCCTATTTTATTTTTGTAAAAAAATGACAAAACGGACATTAGATTTAAAAGAGTTATACCAATTTGCTTTGTAAAAAAATCAGGTATACTTTGAATTTCACCAATCAAGTTCTTATTAAAAAAATTGTCAATCAAAGGAATCAACGTAATCGAATCATTATCATGAAAACTTATGTCTGAAGTAATTTTATAAATTACAAATAGTCCCGCCTCCAAACTGTTAATTACATCAGGCTGTTTTTCCTTTGATAGATTATAATTGATTAAATCACATATACTAGAATATAAAGGTAGCCCTAATAATGAATAAAACAAATCAAACAACTCCGCGACAGAATTTCTATAAGCTCGAAATTCCTTTGTTGATCCTGGATAGTCTTGCAATTTTGAAAAATAAATTTTACTTACGTCAAGAATAATTTCGTTCCTTCTAGTGATGTAGAATTGAAACTGTTGCTCATCCGATAAAATCTGCTTGGTTGAGTCTATATCATCAATGATAGTATCTGTAAACTCCTCCCAAAATGCAATGAATTGTTCACTTAAACTTTCGTTTTCGGTTGGGACTCCTGGAGTGTTTGTCAACATTATCACCATGCGAACAATATTGAAAATATTTTCGTCATTGATATTCCTTGAAATCATAATTAAGTTCAAATTCAAGTACGAAATTATCAAATTAACAAAATTTTCGACTTCCAGAGCATAAATCTCGCGGAATTCCTTGTTGGAAATTATTAGTTTCATAAAATGGACTCCAAATTTGTCTTCGCTAAATAAAATCTCAGATATCGTTGATTTTAATGGGGTTAAAATACGTGGGATATGGTCAATAATTTCTGTAAATACAGTGAATGTTTTATTTTGGACTTCCATATTATCGTTATCAATTGTGGTATTAAATTGACTCAACAAATAGTATAGGAATGGTTGGACGTCGTCATTATATCTTTCCTCAGACTGCGTTTCTGCTAGTGACATATAAACTACCCATGAACTTAGACAATCAAGCTGAAGCAAAACAATGTGCCTAGACATGGGACCCCACGAATGTTGAAAGACCACGCAGCAATGTCGAAATACTGTCGAGTGAATTAGTTTGTGTAATTCCAGTGGCACGTTCGGTACCTTTATTATATCTTCCACTATTATAGATAAAAACAATAACAATATTTTTAGTTGCTTTTCATCACTTAATTGAGTAATCATAACAGATATAGAAACATCTTTTATGTTTAGTATGGTAGACAATAACACGATTACAGGATCAAAATCCATAGAGCCATAATTTGATATAAAAAGCAAAGACAAATTGCTCAATAGTTTCCTAATAATAAACAAGTTCTCATTAAAATTATCCATGAGGGTCACGAGAACTTGTAAGAGCTCTGCAAATGATCGCTTACATATCTGAGATGATCCATGTGTGTTTAAAAATACAGTGATGGTCAATGCACCAAAATATTTCACATTTTTATCTCCATTTTGCAATAATTGAAGTCCAAGTTGGTAGCCAATTTCACTTTTTTGAAGGTTTTGCAATGTCCGTTGTAGGTGTTGAATGGTCGATCCTGAATGAGATGAATATAATTGTTGAACATCCTATTAGGTGTTAGAATGCATCAAAGAAAAACAATTCAAGTAACATACTTTAACAATCAGATCGATATTTATCTGAGAAGACATGATTTAAACATGACAGAACTAGAAAAAAAAAAAAAATAAAAATAAAAAAAATAAAAAAAAATAGGAAACAAAAATAACCAAATTCATGTAAATTGAATTGACCCAATACATGTTGAACTATTTGCATCTGTGTTACTTATTTTTCATTTTTGTTAGTTCAGTTTTACAGTACTAATGTAATGAAGCACTCCGAGAAACAATATACACCTTAATCTAAATGACCACAGCGGCTGGTGACGGCTTAAAAGTAGTCGTGCTTTCACCAATAGTTTTCTCTTTTTGAAACTTCCGACAAGTTAAGCCACTCACCCACGATGTTATAGTAAGCAAGTAAAAGAAGAGAGAAAAAAAAAAAAAAAAAATTAAACTACTTTCTACAAGTTATTTCTATTTATTATTAATCATCATGTCTGGGAGAGTAGCAAGAGCACAATGTTCCAACTGTACCTGTTCACCAGGATTAATTTCCAGAAGTGGAAGAAAGTCACTTGCTAAAAGAATTAACATTAACAGAATGAGCTCTGGTCTTTCCAGCGGTTCCACTTCTAGAAAAGGCTCAGTATTTACTTTGAACCCTACCCTATGCTTACCAGAAGCAAAAGAAGTCAACACTTCAGCTAGATTGGAAGCTTTGAGAAAACAAATGAAAGAAAAAGATTTGGGTATTTATATTGTTCCTTCGGAAGATCAACATCAATCAGAATATACTTCTCCTTTTGACCAAAAAAGAAGTTTCATTAGCGGATTTTCTGGTAGTGCAGGTATTGCCATCATTACCAGAGACTTAAATAATATTGGCGAAACTTATGAAGGTACTGCTGCCTTGTCAACTGATGGAAGATATTTCACTCAAGCAATTGATGAATTGGATTTTAACTGGGTTTTATTGAAGCAAGGTGCCAAGGATGAACCAAACTGGAAGGAATGGACTATTCAACAAGCTTCTCAATTGAGTTTGGATAGTGGATTAAACGTAAAAATTGGTGTTGACCCAAAGTTGATTACCTATAAATTGTACCAAGAATTCCAGGATTTAATCAAAGCACAATCAAATACTAATGTAAAAGTTGAGTTTGTGCCAGTTCAAGAAAACCTAATTGATAAAATTTGGGAAAATTTTGAAGAACTTCCAGTAGCTAATTATGGTGAAATTAAAAGCTTGGATGTAAGTTTGACTGGGAAGACTACGCAAGAAAAATTAGTGGAAGTTCGAAAGAATATCCATGATGATATTAAAGGTGTAGTTGTTACTGGTTTGGATGAAGTTGCTTGGTTATTGAATTTACGTGGCCTGGATATCAGATACAACCCTGTATTTTACAGTTTTGTAATAGTCACAGATGAAACTGCCACATTATACATTGGTAAGGATAGATTAGAAGCAAATATAATAGAAAATTTAAAACAAGCCGGTGTTTCAGTTGAATTGTATGATTCCTTCTATTCCAGTTTGAGTGAAATTTCCAAGAAAATTGCAGATAGCGGTAAGAAATTATTTATACCTAATAATGCCAGTTGGGAAGTTGTTCGTAATTTAAAAAGTGGTTTCACTCAAGGTTTGTCACCAGTCGAAGATTTGAAAGCAGTTAAAAATAGTGTTGAATTGGAAGGAGCCAAGATTGCTCATTTGAAAGATGGTAGAGCTTTGATTAAGTTTTTTGCATGGCTAGAGGAACAAGTGATAGATAAACAAGAATTGATTGATGAAATTGATGCTGACGATAAGCTTTCTGAATTCAGAAAACAAGAGGATAATTTCGTTGGTTTATCCTTTCCTACAATTAGTGCCACTGGTGGTAATGGTGCTATTATTCATTATCAACCTGTCAGAGGTCAATGTACCACAATTAATCCTGGTAAGATCTACTTGAACGATTCGGGCTCCCAATTTTTGGAAGGTACTACCGATGTTACTAGAACAATTCATCTCGAAACACCCACGAAGGACGAGATTAGAAATTATACGTTAGTGTTGAAAGGAAACATTGCCTTGGCCGCTTTGAAATTTCCAGAAGGCACTACTGGTAATTTGATTGATTCTATTGCAAGACAATACCTTTGGAAGTATGGCCTTAATTACGGCCATGGTACTTCACACGGTATTGGTGCTTACTTGAACGTTCATGAAGGTCCTATTGGTATTGGTCCAAGACCAAATGCTGCAGCTAATCCATTGAAGGCCGGAAATTTAATATCTAATGAACCTGGTTATTACCAAGAAGGTGATTATGGTATTCGTATTGAAAATGTCATGTTTATAAAAGAAAGTGACTTGAAATATGCTGGTAAAGTGTTTTTGGAATTTGAAACTGTCACCAAGGTCCCTTTCTGTAAACGTTTAATTAACGTCAAATTGTTAACAAATGAAGAAATATCTTGGATTAACGAATATCATTCTGGAATTTGGAAGGAATTAAGTGGTAGTTTTGCAAAGAATAGTTATGTTTACAAGTGGTTGAAAAGAGAAACCGATCCGTTGGTTAACTAGAAAACACAATATATACACCCTTATTCTTCGAAAAGAATCTGTATTTCTTCAATTCTTCTCTTTCGCCTTTCTTCCTCTTCAGCACCAACAGCTTCACCAATTTGTTTTTTCCGTTCTTGTATTTTCAACATTTTGGTTTCAATACTATTTTCCATAATAAAGCGGACCACTTTAACAGTTTTGTTTTGGCCAATTCTGTGGATTCTATCAACTGCTTGATCTTCAATACTGGGTGACCACCATGGGTCCATCATATATGCTCTTGATGCAGTTGTCAAATTCAATCCAACACCACCTGCTTTCAACGACAATAATAAAACCACTATTTTCCCATCAGTCAAAGGCTCATTAAATCGTTCTAACAATTTAGATCGATCATTCAAGTTTAGTCTACCATCAAATTTTAACGAAATAAATTGATTACTGACTAGTTTCAATTCGGATTCAATTATGTCCAAGTATGACAGGAACTGCGAAAACACAATGACTTTCAGATTCGGTTGCTGTTCATTCAACGTTTTCAAATGGCGAATCAATGCCTGTATTTTTGAAGATGCACGACTTGGATCGTATAAGTATAATTGAAAGTCCCTGTCCGTTGATTCCCTTTTTGTGTGAAATCTGATTTCCTTCAGGCTTGTTGGTTGTTTTCTAATTCTAAACAATTTGTACTTGCTTATAGGTTCTCGGCAATTCGGGCACACTTTATCCTTGTGCAATTCCTTTTGAAAATCCAAATGTTCTAGAATACATGACAAGCAAAATGTATGACCACATGATGTAATTACCATTTCGTTAAATGAAATAGGAACCTGAGTACATATGGAACATTCATTTTCGTCGTTGATTTGGTCATATAATTTATACATTGTTTCCTTCACATCGGTATCATTTAAAAATTTAGTTTGATCCTCTTTCATCGATTTGAGAAACTTTCTCATATCTTCGTCTTGTTCTGTATCAATAACGTCATCATCCATCTCATGTGCTCCACCAATAAGGTCAACATGACAACAAACTTGTCTTAATCGTAATATATGAGTCAAAACTTGCGTGTATCGACGTAATAACTGACCAGATTTGACACCTTCAGCAAATGACGCATAAGCCTTATCCTTAAACCATTGATATAATTTTTCCTCTTCTTCGTTAAACTTAATAGTTTCGATGGAAACTTCTTTAGCGGGCAACTCAACTAACGGTTTGCCATTCTTCTTTTGCAGTTTTGTTCTTCTTAAAAAAATGGGTTCTAAAATTGATTTTATTACATCTAGAGTTTGGGAAAACTGTTTTTGCTCAAATGGTAAAGTTACAAATGTTTTCCAATATGTAAAATTATTCCAAGGATCCAATTGTAAAAATTTTGCCAACGAATACAAATCATCTAAATGATTAACAACAGGAGTTCCTGTTAATATCCATTTTCTGCTCAGTTCCAATTCATAAACTGACTTTGCAGTTTTTGTATTCCTATTTCTAATATTATGACCTTCATCTAGTATAATTCTAAAAAATTTGACTGAATAGAGTCCTTTCCTCGGTAGTGCTTCCCCTTGTTTACGATGTTTACTTAATCTTGCATACTCACTTTGAATTGTTCCATAAGTGGTTAACAAGACAGTTGGAGCTTTGGATTTATTACACAAAGTTTGCGCCAAATTCGTTTCCTGTTCTTCGCCATAACGAAGTTGACAAAATTGATTGTTGTTACTGTTACACTTGTCAAATTCATTCTTCCATTGAGCTAATAAAGACATGGGCACAACAATTAATGTGGTTTGGGAAGCATACGGTTTATCTGATAGTTCGGGTGCTAGATCATATGGTACAGAATTGACAAGTGCCAATGTTGCTATTGTCTTTCCCAACCCCATTTCATCCGCCAATATACCTCCTCTTAGACTTGTTCTCATTAAAGGTTTTTCAAGTGAAAGTTCACCATTATACATGTTTGCGTAAAAATATTTTTCAGTTTGACTTTGGGTTGGTTCCTGAGTCTCTTCAATGGAACTGGGCCATTTGTACTTTCGCCAAAGTGGATTCATGGTGCCCATATTTTCTAATTCCCTTCTTGACTCGGTTGATAATTTATCTTCCAGTAAGGTGTCCAATACTTCTAATTCTTTTTCTCGTGCCAACATCCAAGAAAGTCCCTGCTTTTGATAACTTCGTAAATCAAGTGCAAAATTTCCTTGTGGCGGTGCAGTAGTTTCCGGTAAACTTTCCAATAATTTCATTTGGTTGTTAGATTGGTAAAACTCTTGCATTTGATCAAGGCTTATCTCTTCTACTGGATGTTCCTCTTCATCAATTGTTTCTCCCGCTTCTGTATCTTCTGCGATTTTCAAAGGTTGAATACTCAATCGTTCAAACAACTTTGAAATTGCAAACTGTCTAAGTCTTAGTGCAGCCTCACCTTCATTTTCTTTCGAATATTTAAAATTATATTTTCTCAAATCTTCGGTATTGTCCTTGGCATTTTTCTGAATAAAACTTAAGTTTGTCAAATATACTTCAATCTGAATAACAAATGAATCACCAGTTGATAATCGGGATGCCGTATTTTCCAATACAGATGATTCAAATTGGGCAATGTTCAAGTCAAATAATGGGCTAAGAATTCTTGTTAAATCTTCAGGAATTCTGCCGATCTCTCGATCATTCTGAAAAACTCTAATAACAGAACTTTTCGCCATAGTTGAGTTTTTAGGTATTAGTCTCTGTAGCTTTAATTTTTCTTCATATTTCAAGGGCCTGAAAGTTGGTCTAGTAGTCATTGCTATAACGTCAATGCTACCTATATATCGTTTCCATTCAGTCGTGTCAACTCCGGAGCTATCGACATCGGCTCTTTTGATTGGAGGTTCTTCTTGAAAAGACTCTGTATGTGGTCTTTTAGTCCCAGTTAAGTACTCTGAGACTCCAACTTTAGCACCGTCACGACGCTTCGAGTATTTTTCATGTAGCTGATCTAATGTTTGCGGTGGCACATCGCCAACGACAGAACTCAATTCCTCTTTGAATACAACTGGACTACCCTCTTCTTCAGAATCTGACACAAATAATCCTTCTGTCAGTTCGTTGGTAATAGTGAAAAATTTCTTCTTCATACTTTTCATATTTGATTTTCAATGAATTTTTCACATTAAATAAAAAAAATTAAAAAAAAAAAAAAAAAAAAAATCATTTAACGCGTTTTGTCACGTGATTTAGAATGTGTACCATAATAAGCCTACGCCGTTAAGTGATTTTTAGAGGAAATGATATTCTTTAGTGATATTATAATTAGACAATGAAAATTATTTTTGTCAAGTGACAGCGATAGTGTGTGTATTGATTTTTTTTTTTTTTTTGACTAAGCAAAATTTCGGCAAAATTTCCTGATTAGTCATAATAGAGAAACGGTATCTCCAACCACCCGCTTAAGAAAAAAAAAAAGAAAACCGAGAGAGATCACCAAATTTGTATAAATAAAACTTTCCTTCTTTTATTTTCTCGTATTTTTTTTTTTTAGGAGTAAAACTTTTCCTACCAACTTTCAAACTTCAATGACTAGCGATACTAAACCCCAAGCAAAAAATTTAACGCACTTGTTGTCAAGTGAATCAAAGGCTAGACAAACATCCCCTTTGAAAGGTATTTTCAAATACTATAAGCAACCTGGTATGACTTTTTTGGGTGGAGGCTTACCATTATCTGATTACTTTCCATTTGAAAAAGTCTCTGCTGATATTCCAACTCCATCATTCTCTGAAGGTATTGGTGCTCCAATTACTGAAAATAATAAAACCACAATTGAAGTTTTCAAGAGAGCCGCAGATAACGTACCAGATCAAATTGAATTGGCAAGAAGTTTGCAATATGGAAGTACCTTTGGTCTGCCTGAATTTCTTCAATTTATTAAAGAGCACACTGAAATGATCCACAAAGTTCCATATGAAAATTGGGATGTGATCGTTTCTGTGGGTAATACTGAAGCTTGGGATTCCAGTTTGAGAACCTTCTGTAGCAAAGGTGACTCAATTTTGGTTGAAGAATACACTTTTTCATCTGCACTTGAATCCGCAAATGGACAAGGTATCAATACTGTTCCTGTCACGATGGACTCATTTGGTATTATTCCAGAAAAATTGGAAGAATTGATGAGCAATTGGGTCGGTAACAAGCCAAAGTTTTTGTATACCATCTGTACTGGTCAAAACCCAACTGGTTCATCGTTGAGTGCAGAAAGGAGACAAAAAATTTATGAAATTGCATGTAAATACGATTTCTTGATCATTGAAGATGAACCTTATTATTTTTTACAAATGGAGAATTATACGAAAGAAAAAGCTTCTAGAGAAGGAAAAGCTGTTCATAATCATGAAGAATTTTTAAAAGCTTTGGTCCCATCTTTTATTTCCCTTGATGTTGAAGGTAGAGTAATAAGATTAGATTCCTTTTCTAAAGTCCTTGCTCCTGGTTTGAGATTGGGTTGGATTGTTGGTCAAAAGAATTTGTTGGAAAGATATGTTAGGTTGCACGAAGTTTCTGTTCAAAACCCATCAGGATTTTCTGAAGCTTTGGCTAACGCCTTATTACGTAAATGGGGGCATTCGGGTTATTTGGATTGGTTGATCGGTTTAAGAGCGGAATACACTCATAAAAGAGATGTTGCTATTGATGCCGTAGATGAATATGTACCAAAGGAGGTATCATCATTCAACCCACCAGTTGCTGGTATGTTTTTCACAATCACACTTGATGCAACCAAGCATCCGAAATATAAAGAACTTGGAGAAGATCCAATAAAAGTTGAAGCTTTAATTCATGAACAAGCTATTAAACAAGGATGTTTGTTAGCTCCTGGATCATGGTTTAAAGCAGAAGGTCAATCGTCACCACCTCAAAAAAACTTGCCAACAAACCCTTCTCTTAAAACACATATTTTCTTTAGAGGTACTTATGCTGCTGTTCCTTTAGACCAATTGGTTGTTGGGTTAGAAAAGTTTGGTAAAGCCGTTAGAGTGGAATATGGATTATAAGTAGTTTTATTTTGTATAACATATTGCGAATGAAAATAGAAAAAAAAATCTATATATATACTTCAAAAATGAAAAAAAAAAAAAAAAAAAAAAATTACTAGACAATAGAAACAACCATGAAGATACTAAAAATCCCTTGGTTTGGACACAAGAGTATGTTGTGTGGAAGTTTATCTGTAATTCCAAAATACTAACGTTACTTTAGCTGAAAACAAAAAAGTTGAATGTTATTCTGTAACGATAAACCAGAATGGGACAAGATTAGCATCTGGAGGACTTGATGGAACAATAAAGATTTGGGATTTATCCACGATTAATCAATTTTTTAAAACCTCAGATCAACCATACAAACCTAAAAATGCAATTAATGTGACAGTAGATGAATTGCCAGATAAATTTTTACGTAGACCACTTTGTTCAATGTCGCGGCACAATGGTGTGGTTACTTCACTCAAGTTTTCCCCTGATGGGAGGTGGCTTGCACTGGGATCCGATGATAAAATATGTTTAATCTGGGAAAAGGATAACACGCAGATACCTAAACTGTTTGGTACTGATGAACCTGATTTGGAACATTGGACAGTACGCAAAAGGTTGGTCGCTCATGATAATGATATACAAGATATATGTTGGTCACCAGACGGAAATTTGTTAGTTACCGTTGGATTGGATAGATCCGTTATAATATGGAATGCAGTAACATTTGAAAGAATCAAAAGGTACGACATACATCAATCTATGGTAAAAGGAATTGTCTTTGATCCCGCAAATAAATTCTTTGCTACTGCCTCCGATGATCGAACTGTTAGGATATTTCGGTATTACAAAAAACTAAATGAGTATAACAGTTATGAATTTCAAATGGAGCATGTAGTTATAGATCCGTTCAAGAAATCGCCGTTGACATCATATTTTAGAAGAATGAGCTGGTCTCCAGATGGACAACACATAGCAGTTCCCAATGCAACCAATGGTCCCGTACCATCAGTTGCAATTATAAACCGTGGTAATTGGGGGAGTGACTTGTCGTTGATTGGTCATGAAGCACCAGTAGAAGTGTGCTCATTTTCTCCTACTTTATTTCAAATAAACAAATCAAAAAATAATGATGAAGTGGAATTCCAAACAATAGTAGCTACAGGAGGTCAAGATAGAACACTTGCAGTTTGGTCTACATGTACTCCCCGTCCAATAGTGGTGTGTCTGGATATAGTTGACAATTCAATTACTGATATGTGTTGGTCTCCGGATGGACAAACCCTTTATTTTAGTTGTTTAGATGGATCAATCACTAGTGTTTTGTTTGAGATTGATGAATTAGGGAAACCATTAAAAGAAGAATTAATTGATCAACAATTGAATAGATATGGTGCAGACAGAGATACCACTATTCTTCCAGAAAGCATTGAACAATTACAACTAGAAGACAAACTGAAAGATGCACGAGGTAGGTCTTTGAGGAAAATGATGCCCATTTCAGCAAAAAGCAGTCCTGTAAAGGCAAATGTACCCACTGCTAATTTATTGGGGTCAAAAATGTCTGTGGATATGGCTAAGCTTCGAAAACAAGTGGTTACAATTACAAAGTCCGGAAAAAAACGTGTTGCTCCTTTATTGGTGTCATCAACCGCTGCACCATCACCACCACCACCGCCAACAACAACAACAACAACAACAGCAAAAATTCAAAAACCAATAGAGAATAAACGGAAATCCATTTTTAGTTCTAAAATATCTCAATCCAATTATATATTACCCAGAATCGGTATTCAAACAGCGGTACATGGTATTAAAGGAAAGACAAACTCTGTAACAGCAGAAGTTGAGGAAAGTAATGATAATTTTGAAATGGGAGAGAGCACTTCTACTAGCACCGTCTCTGATGCGTCATTGAAGAAACAAAGAAATCGTGAAAAGAGGAAAATTATGGAACTCAAGTATCCAAGCTCATTCAAATATATTAGTGAGTTACCGGAAGGTTTATTCAACAATCATGCGTTACAAAGAATTGAGATGAATAAGATATACAAGAAACACAGCAAGGATAAAGCTATCCTGGTTGAATTGTCTTCGAGCACAGCTGTTGAAATTGATGAAGATTTGGTATTTTCAGTGTTGTTTAAAATATTTGATCATAATAGGCTAGGAAATGATGTGCTTGAACAATCTTCTGAACAAGTGAGAACTACTATAGAAGTGAGGAATGGGAAACCTACAGATGATGATAGAGATTTTGATGATGCTACTAGAGTGATCATAACCGAGCAGGGGCATGAAAAAAGGGAATTTTCTTTATATTTCCCATTCAGAATTCAGCATGTATTGCCAGTTATTATTAATGATATTCTCAAATATTTTGTTTTATGCTCCTTCAATGGTAGTTTGCAAATATTATCAGCGAATACTGGTAGTTACAAATGTCCTACTTTAGAACTAGGCGAAAGTGTGGTTACGATGAAACAGAGTAATGGCCATTTATTAGTTTTGACAAGTTCTGGATTGTTTTATAGTTGGAATTTGAAAACTATGAAAGTAACCCTACGTGGGGTTTCCATTGCGACTATATTTAATGATTTTGAAATTACCGGCAAGAGCGCCTTGTTACCTTTTGTCAGAGGGTTAGAGGTTAATCCTGATGATGGTTCTCCGTTTGTTCTATTGAATAGTACCAACGATATCTATGGTTACTCCTTAGATCTAGACTGTTGGGTCAAAGTTGTTGATTCCTGGTATTACCAAGTCAACCAGAATATAGATCTTGGTACGACATTGAATCGTTTGATTAAAAAGCTGACTATGGTATTTGAAGAAGATAGAGCACTGCAAAAAGGAATGACATACAAGTTTGAAGGAGAAAATCAACTACAAAAGATTATGATTCAACGAAGTAAGGAATTATGATTCTGTTTTTACAGGTTTGGTGACCCTCTTCTCGAATGGGAAGCTGACTAAGAATATCAAGTTTTTAATAACCGGACCAAGAACAAACATCCATACGGTTAGACCAACAGCACCTGTAGGATAAAACGGCAATGCCAAAACCCACTCTATGTAACTGGGAAATATACCTTGTCTTAAATAGAACAAATTAACCTTTCTATAGAAAATCCTAGCGATCCAAATAGGTAATGTAGTTAACACCATGATGAATAAGTTTGTGAATTTGTCCACAGCTGACTTTTGTTGTTGAATATCTTCGTTTAGTTTCTGCAATTCGCTAGTGAGTTTATCTGCTTGACGATTCAATTTTGTCCATTTAGCATATTCGTCTTGGGCACTGATTGCTCTCTTTTGACGGTTAATTTCATGTAATTCACGTTGTTTTTCATTATGTGTGATTATTGGTTGACTGGATGAGACTTTCAAATACAATAACCAGATGAATTCTTGGATAGAAGATTTTCCAAGTAATAAAATCAATTGCTTTACAAGGAGAATAGCAAATATGGATACTAAGATGGTGTAAGGGTGAAGTTCTGGTAAAATCATGAAGAGTCAGAATGGTTGTTGTTGTTATTTAGACAATACGGAAAAAAAAAAAAAAAAAAAAAAAAAAAAAAAAAAAAAAAAAAAAAAAAAAAAAAAAAAAAAAAAAAAAAAAAAAAAAAAAAAAAAAAAAAAAAAAAAAAAAAAAAAAAAAAAAAAAAAAAAAAAAAAAGAAAACTGAGAAGGAACCAAAAAAAAAAAAAAATAAAATAAAATAAAACGAAAAGGAAAACCTTTAACCTATATCGAGTTCTTTATCATATATACCATGCCCAGTGAACCAGAAGAAGATTATGTACCTTGGATACAGCAGTTTTGTGAGTTGTTTGGACATGATTATTTTGTTCAAGTTTCACAAGATTTTATTGAAGATGATTTTAATTTAACTGGGTTGTCACTGCAGGTGCCTTATTATAGAGAAGCTTTGTACACGATTTTAGATTACCAAGTCGAAACGGCAGAAGATCATAACAACGATATTAATAATGATTCGCGAAATGGATCTAACAGTTCAAAAAGAAATCTTTCAGAATTACCAAATAAGGCATTGCTAGCACACTCAGCTGAATTATTGTATGGCTTGATTCATGCGAGATATATAGTATCAAAACAGGGGCTAGCTGCAATGGCTTCTAAGTTTGAGAGAAATGATTTTGGATCATGTCCAAGATACTTTTGTGATGGTATGCACTTAATTCCTGTGGGATCGACAGATATTCCTGGTCAAGAGACTGTAAGATTATTCTGTCCTTGTTGTAATGATATTTATATCCCCTCAAGCTCAAGGTATTTGAGTATTGATGGAGCTTTTTTCGGAACGACGTTTCCTGGATTATTGGTAAAGATGTTCCCAGAAATTGAAAATCAATGTAGAATAAGAATAACCAAATTTAGTCAAAACGATTTTGGCTTGAAACTATTTGGGTTTAAAATTAATGAGTTGAGTAGTACAGGTCCAAGAATGAAATGGTTAAGAATGCATCCTAAAACTGAAGAAGAGAAACGAGAATACGACTCGTGTGAATATAACGTGCCAATAAACGGCTTAGACGAAGATGAAGAGATGGAAGATGATGAAGTAGAAGAAGATGACGACCGAACAATGGCGAGTGAATAATGTGTATATTAATAAAAATAACCTTTTCTTGTTAATGAGTCAAGTGAACTGGCTTACCCGGTTCCCATTCTTTAATTCCATTCTGAATATTTACCCAATACTTTAATCTAATAGCATCCATCATTAGCTCGTCCCAATCAATAGAAGGACTCTTTAATATGTGATCGATTTTTTCTTCTGTGCCTGCTATACGTTCATTATTTTCTTCATCCAAGGTTTCCAATTGATGTTCCAGTTCGGCCAATTCTAATTGTTCGTGGGCTTCCATGACTTGCATTAACATTTCTTTATAATTCATAGAAGTTTCTAATGATTGCTGTTGATATTGTTTGATCAATTTTTTGGCCACCGAATCATCAGCTATATTTACATGATTTGGCAGATTCAAATGTATAAAATGCGCAATTCTAGTATAAGGGTTTTTTAATGTAGTATAAGCTCTGTTTATATTCGATGATTTTATAGTATCTGAAGAAATATCAGGGTGATTTTCACTTTGTAATGTTCTATATTCTCGACGTAACGTTTTGTCGTCTATCCTGAATGAGTCCGCTGGAGGACCTCCATGAGGAAAATTCTTTGGAAAAAGTTTATAGAAAGATTCAACTGGTGTTGAGTATGACCGTGTTATTGGCTTGGTGAGTTGTCTAATCATGAGGAGAAAAGATGGAGAAGGTAAAAGAAAAGAAAAGAAAAAAAAAAAAAAAAAAAAATTGTTACAAATAAATGTTTAAAAAAAGGGCAGTCAAAGATAAACAGTCATCCAAGAGAAAGTTGGCCGATCTTAATGAATCGAATGATAATTTTCAGATGAAAAAGAGGGATGTGATAGCATCTGAAGTGAAGAAAAGGGCTGCTGTGCTGTCCAAGAAGAGATCTATTTTATTACCGCCACCCGAACCAATCACAAAGCTACCACCATCAGCTGCTGTGGAAATTACATCCGAAAAGGTGTCAAAAGGGGAACTAAAACCTCTTGCTGCAAATATTAAAACCACAGTAATAACAGACTTTCAACCTGATGTGTGTAAAGATTTTCAACAAACTGGGTATTGCGGGTATGGAGATACATGTAAATTCTTGCATATACGTGATGAATCGAAGCAAAAAGTCCCTGTAAAGAAAGATTGGGTTATAGAAAAAATTGAAAAGAAAGAAGATATCCCCTTTAAATGTGTGCTATGTAAAGCTGATTATAAATCACCGATAAAAACTCAATGTGATCATATTTATTGCAAGAAATGTTTTTTGGATAGGTATAAGACAGATGGAAAATGTTTTATATGTAAGAAAGAGACGGAAGGAATAATGGTACCTGTAGATATAAATAAATTGCTATAATAAATACTGCGCGGGTATTCTTTTGGAAATTTCCAACTCTTTTTCTTTTCCATGACCAAATGGCACAGGTACAAGAACAATTAGAAAATATCCCTGGCTATGGTATTGCTATGGATTATTTCAATGACTTTGCAGAAGAGCATTGGAATGCAAAAGTAAATCCCTTCGAAGATGAAAATGGTAATAAACGTCGTCTTCCGAAAAACTTGGCCACAAAACATGATCAGCAAGTTTGGAAAAAAATTCAATCTAAAGCATGGATTGATGATAAATGTTTTTTGGGTAGTTGTGGTGTTGGTATGGATTGTGGATTGGGATTGGCGCCTCTAGTGGTTTTACTATTTCCAGTTTTAGGGCCGTTGGTAATGTACACTGTGCATGCTAGGTTAATCAGTATTGCTCAACAAAATTACAACTTGCCAAATAAACTTGTTGCACAACTACAGAGTAATATCATGGTTGATTTGTTGATTACATTTCCTCCTGTCATTGGAAGTTTCTTTGGTTGGTTGCATGCATGCTCAACAAGAAATGCAGGAATGATTTATGTATACCTTGAGAAAATGCTCAAAGAGAAAGCTTCGCTGCAAGGCGTTAGATACACTAGTTCTGGTATAACTGCTGGGACCAATACTACAGAATTCTTTGGAGCACAGGGACAACAAGCTAACATTCCAGAAGCACGAGTAAACCAGTCACGTGGAGTACAACAACCTATCCAGCAATCTGTCCAGAAACCTGTCCAAAGCTCTAATCAGAGTAAAACGGGGATGTTTAGAAAAAAGCCTGATAATCAGATTCAAGTAGGACAACAGGAATCTGGGTTTGTATAGTTTGTGCAGAAATAAAAAGGCAACGTTTATCAAAGATACAAAAAAAAAAAAAAAAAAAAAAAAAAAAAAAAAAAAAAAAAAAAAAAAAAAAAAAAAAAAAAAAAAAAAAAAAAAAAAAGCAACCAAAAAATAAAAAATAACAACGTTTCTCAGCAACGATTTCTAAACCATGTTTGAAAGACCCGACGGAATTGAAAATTGCAGAATATGGATTGATGGATGTTTTGATTTTGTTCACCATGGACATGCTGGAGCAATGTTACAAGCGCGTCAATTGGGTAAGGAATTGTATGTTGGAGTTCATTCTGACGAAGAGATTTTAGCAAATAAAGGACCTACTGTTATGAGATTAGATGAAAGAATCGCAGCAGTTGAAGCTTGTAAGTGGTCGACAAAGGCAATTCCTGATGCACCATATGTGACTGACCCGAAATTCATGGATAAATATGGATGCCCATATGTCGTTCATGGGGACGATATCACCACTGATGCAAATGGAGAAGATTGTTACCAATTAGTTAAGGATTTGGGTAAATTCGTTGTTGTCAAAAGAACCCCTAACATTTCCACAACTGATTTAGTTGGCAGAATGTTGTTAATGTCAAAGGATCATCATTATCCAGCTATTTTGAAAACCACTGAGAAGTTATTATCAGAAGACAATTTAGATAGATTTAAACGTTATGCAACTGACGAAACTGGTTTGAAGCCGGGACCAGGTGTATATTTGAATGGAGATAAGTTGAAGGAAATTGTCATCCCTAAAGAAGAAATCAACAAAGTCGTTTACATTGATGGAGGATTTGATTTATTTCATCCAGGACATATTGAGGTTTTAAAGATTGTAAAACAAGAAGCAAATAAACTCAATGCCAAAGTTCTTGTAGGAATTCATGATGATGCTGTAGTGAATGAATACAAAGGATTGAATTATCCAATTATGAATCTTTTTGAAAGATCATTGTGTGTTTTACAATGCAGATATGTTGATGGTGTTGTTTTGGGAGCTCCTTTTGTTCCAACAACTGAGTTTTTCAAAAAGTTAGACATCGAAGTTGTAAAAGTCTTTCATGGACCAACTGAAATTGATGGTGAAGTATATAACAAGATCGATCCATCTATTTTCAAAACTATTGGTAAACACAAGTACGATGAAATGAACACTGAATTCATTGTCAACAGGGTGTTGGCAAACAAACATGCTTATGAAGAAAGGCAAAGAAAAAAGGGATGGAAAGCAGAAATAGAAAAGAAGTTGAGAGAAACAGAACAAGCGAGTAGATAGACACATTATATATTCTAATTCATTAACTCATTATCTAATTTTTCATTTAAATTGTTTAATCTTTCTTGATTCATATTATGATTGGAATTTCTTCTTCCAGTAGATTTTTGATACAGTGGTACGTCCTCCATTTCATCACCTGGTTGGCCCCAATTGTTCTTACCAGCACCATTTTTCTTTACTTTGGTTGGATTTGTATCTGAGTGGCCATTGTGTGTAAACCATTTTGGTTCTTGAGGTTTCTTTTCGTGGATTGTCCACTTGTTAGTTCTAGTCATTGTTGTTAGAGTAGAAGGAAGAATAAAAAAAAAAAGAACTATAAAAGGAAAATAGATGGGAAAATTAACGTAGTATTTATAGTTTTTACAAAAAGGGAGGAAGAGGGGATAAATTACTAAAGCAATTATTATAATATACCGGGCTCTTTTTCTCAGTATTTTTTTTTTATTATTATTATCTATTTTTGCTCCTATTACCGTTGAAGTCACTATTTTGAGTCATTGTGGATCATTCTTTCAATCTGACTATGACAAGCCTGATCGTTGACAAAAGACCTTCAATGATCGTGTGATTGTGGGGTAGATATTGGTCATTGGTGTAACCACAAATGCAAGTGAAGCCTATTTTGCTTAGTGAGATCATACCTTCCTAATTTGAACAGTGGTGTGACCTAATCGGTGACACAAAACTAACAAAAAATATTAGGTATGCGGGAGGGCAATTACTTTTCGCGCATATTACTTTTATTATTTTTTTTTTTTTTTTGCAACAATCTCACAAATACTTCTTTTCTTCACATAATGATTTTACTTCCATTATTCATATTCTACTTGCTTTCAATTGCAGCATCAGACAAGTCGCCAAAGATTAAACTGAATCCAAAAAATATAGTCGCCATTGCAGATTTCCCATTTGGTGGTGATAAACAAGTCAAGGGCAATGTTGTGTTTACCGCTAAAGAGGGAAACTATGTGAATGTTCATATTGATATGACTGGATTACCCAAAAATGAAGGTCCATTTTATTACCATATTCACGAACGATCAGTTCCAGGTGACGGAAACTGTGAGGCTGTTGGTTTGCATTTCAATCCTTACAACGCAAGTCCAGATTGCGATTCACAAAAGAACGACGGTTATTGTCAAGTTGGTGACTTACTGGGTAAGCATGGTTGTATTAATACAACATGTTTTGAGCTTAAATACACTGATCCTTACTTATCTTTAAATAAGAAATCAAAATCGTATATAATTGGAAAATCAGTTGTTGTTCATTATCCAAACATGACAAAGATTGCATGTGCAGACATTGAAGAAGCTAACGAATTAAGAGTTCAAAGTTTGATTGAAGAGTACACTCAAAGTGATGATACAGTTCAACTAAAGGAGTTGAGTGCACCAGTTGAAAAGGACTATGTGTTTAACGAATTAGAAGCTTTATCGGCAGAAGTGTATGAACCAGATGGAATGGTTCTGACAGATAAATTATACAACAAGAGTGACAATCTTTATCAAGAAGATAGTGGTAGAAAACACCACCTTCATTCGTTGCTACCTTTATCAAAATGGAAAAAGAATAGTGCAAAAAATTATTCAAATGTGTCTGTACATGGTATTTCAAGCGATTGTCCTAATGAAGGTATATCAATTTCGGGCTCATTATTTGGTCCAGTTGTTTTGGGGATGCTTACAGGGTTGTTTGTTTAAATAATGTATATTAGCTCTTATCCTTTGGACGTAATCTTCCATTGGAATTTACAATAATATCACCATGTTTTGAACTTTCTCTAAACCGTAAACTCTGATGCAATCTATAACGATCCCACGTGCTGTGTTGGTTAGTTGACCAAAATTGTAATTGTATAATTTTCTACCCATGAGTATTTCAAGAGGAAAGTCGTCATCTATAACTTCATTCTCAAACCACTCTAATATTTGCCACAATGGGATAATTCCAGGAATTACATTGGGTAAACTTAAGTTTTCAATTTGGTATTTCACTCTCAAGATGGTTTCGGCTTTTTTAGAGTCAATTTCAATCCTTTCATTTCCATAAATATCTTCTGCTATGTTGACCATCTCGTTGAATTCTGTTTCGCGATAATCTAAAGGGAACCCTGACAACTCAAGTTCAAGCTCTGAGTCATATGTCTCATCTTTTTCACCTATAATAAATAGTCTATCATTTTTAATAAATGGATTAACTATATCCAAGGAGACATACATTTCATTACATAGATCCAATAATTGACCCCCAAACTTCAGTTTATATTTCATCTTGATACAATCTTCTATGTAATATCCCAAGTAATACCAAGGATAATTTAACATTTTGCACATTTGCAACTCCTTCAATCCAGATAAGGTACCCAAACTCAAGTATGCATATTCAGGATCCCAAATGAAATAAATAGAAGATACTCCTGATGGTAAAAAATCAAGAATTGAAATTGCAATTAATTTAGAATCTAGATAATACAATTCATGTGTTGGTCCGATACGTGGTTGTTTGGTTGCTGACCATAAGTTTAATGAAAGTCCTTCAAGGCCATAATCATCCTCTGGGAAAGGATTGTCACATAAGAATCTTTTAAACGATTCTTTGCTAACTTCTTCTGGTTTATCATTATGAACTTGGACTTGGTATTTTTTATACAACTGAAACTTTTCTTCCGTAAACTTTGATGGTTCAAACTTTGTCTTGAATATTTTCGAATTCAATTGGGCCTCGTATAATCTATTCAAATCAAATGTGTTTTTCTTGACAGGGGGTAATTCTGGACATATTTCCTGAATAAATCTGTTTACAACTTTTCTATGCTCCTTGGTCAATTTGCACATTTCCAAACTGGTTCTAATAGTATACATTCGACAGCAAGTTCTCAACATATCCGGTTTATATAAAAACGATCCTGATCGTCTAAACCCAGTGTTGATTAATTCGTCATATTCTTGACACGTCATTTGTACTAATGAGGAGCCAAGTACAATGGATTGTTTGGGTAGTCCATTCTGTGACTCCAATGCATAATGATCCTCTTTATTTGATTTATCACAGTATCCGCAATGTGTATGTCCACTGTAATGTGGTGGAGTTAAAATCATGGTTCCAGAAAGAAAGGAAAAAAAAAATAAATAAATAAATAAGAGCAAAAAAAAAAAAAAAAAACTCTAGCATTCCATATTTCTTAATCATGAGCTCCATCAAAACCAGTCCAACAAAGAAGCCTATCGAACCTACAACTAAACCCGAAACCGAAAATGCAGAGAACTTTGATGAAGAACCGTCAATGTTGTCTGATCCAGAAGATTATTTGGAAGAGAATGAATCTTTGGATATGAATCTTTCAAGAGGTGATCAAAAAGTCTGGTTAGTAAAACTACCAAAATATTTAATGGATGCATGGTCGAAACCAGAATCGATGAATGGACAACAACTAGGCAATGTTAAAATAAAGAAGGATCCTAAAGGCAAATTACAAGTGAAGCTAGTTTTGAATGATAAAGAGGATAAAATTCCTAAAGAATACGATATAAAGATGTTAAATACACAGGTCCGAAATTCGTATGCTTTTACAGAAGAGAATTTGAAAAAGTTTAAACAGGAATTGACAGAAGTTTCAGAAATGCCAGATCAACCTGAGTTGAAGGATCTAAACCCAGAAAAGAAAAAGTTTCAACCAAGGAAGAAGTTTAAATATTTCAGAGTCCAAAAGGAGGGAGAGGACGGGCAGCCTGTGAAGAAGTTCATTCCATTTGTAAAGACAATTCCGAAAAAGACTAGATTAATGGGAAAGGTTTGTCATGATTGTACAGTTGTACCCGCAAAGACTGCACTGAAATATGGCGAATCATTGATGAAACGTCAAAATATGACTCAAGGGAAACAAAGGCCAAAGGTAACTTTGTTGAATGAAATTCCTGGTGTTATCCAATCTAATGCAGGTCCATCTATTAAAGGTAACAGTTCATCTATATTCTTGAAAACTACACAAAATAGAAACAAAAGTGAAGGTAGAGCTATCAGAATGCCAAAGAAAGACTTATTGGATTTGTTATTCAGATTATTCGAAGAATATGAGTATTGGTCAATGAAAGGGTTGAAGGAGAGAACGAGACAACCGGAGTCGTATTTGAAAGAATCGTTAGAGTCGATTGCAACTTTGATCAAAAGAGGTCCATACACTTCAAAGTATACATTGAAACCGGAATACAGAAGATTAAGAGATGCAGAACGTGCAGTCAGGTTAGGTTTGGAAGATGAGCATGATAAGGAAAATGAAGATGATGATGAAGATGAAGAAATGGAAGATGTAGTTTAGTTATATATTAAATACACAAGTTCGTTTATAAGTTGGTGATTTCCAAGGTTGGTGGTAAAGATTGTTGTAATTTTTTGGCTTTAGCAGCGTCGTTGACAACTAAAGTGTATTGGTATCTTGAACCTCTGACCTTGAATTTAGTTTGTTTGAATTTTTTACCGTTAGCATTGATCTTGGAGTTAACTTTGACAACAGCTGATTTGATGTCTGATCTTCTAGCCAATTCGACGAATTCTTTGATATCTTTAATTTCTCTAGCCATGGTTGATTATGATGATTGGTGATATTTTTCAAAGTGTGAATTTTTTTATTTTTCTTCTTAAGAATGAAAGGAAGAAAAAAAAAAAAAAAAAAAAATTACCCAAAAGGTGAAAAAGCTGCACTAGGGTTACAACCCTAATCGCGCATTTCTCTCTTTAAAGCTAATTAACCTTTTGATACTAAGTATCCATTTCCTCGTAGATTCCTTTAACATTATATTACTGACAGTTGACTCTCCTGTTATTTTCAGAGCAGCACTTCTTGCATGAATACCAACATTGATCACTCCAATTGGCCAACATGCATTACCAATACTTAGTTTCATATAACTTTCGTTGGCTTTATTGAATTGATTTTGTTGGATGTAATAGATGATCGTCAGTAATGATATCAACATTTCTTGTTTTAGCTTATGACTTCTCAACTTGTATAATAGTTTTACAATGTTCTTTTTTGTTTCTAATAGGAGTTCAGGTTCATCCTGTGAATCTTGCCATTCCTTTAAAAGGGTTTTAATATACACGCGTAACTTTAAGTAAACCTCGTCTTGTTTATTGGAAATGTCACTAATCAACTCTAATGTGATAAGTGTATGTTTTGGGTCTTGATATAATGGTGCCTCTTGATCTAGCCATGATTTATATTTGGTGTTTTTAAGATCCTGGTGTAGTAGTAACTGCAACTTTCTAACCTTCTGAGCTTTTGATAACAGTGAATCGTTCTCTCCTAATTCTGACAACTTGAAATCAAGCTGCTCATCCTGAAAATCCTGTTTCTTCCTCTTCTTGTTGATTTCATTTGATAGAACGTTTGAAAAGTCCATTGAAGTTAAGGGGGTGGGCGGCGCCTACTCAACAAAAAAAAAAAAAATAAAAATAAAAATAAAATAAAAATCAGAAAATTCATATGCGTATGTTTTCTCCACCACTTCTCTTTTATCCATGTCAAAACTAGATACTGGTGTTGGTACCAATAAAAACCCAACAGTCAAGCTAAGTGAAGATGAAGCAACATCTCAGCATCCAATTGAAGAGGAGAATACAACACAATTGAGAGCTAATTTTACTGAAAGTAAAGCTCTGGCAAAATCCTCTCCATTATTATCGTCAACACCACCACTGGTTTCTAAAGCATTAGTCAAATCGTATCCTTATTTAATTATAATTAATAAATTTCTAGCCATAACTACGTGGACTAATGATGATTACTGGGTAAACGTGATAATCATTTGTTTATACGCATTGGTTGTATTGTATTTTGAGAAATTAGTGATTTGGCTGGGCCATTTGATCCTTGTGGGAATATTAATCTTGTATGCATTGTTGAATAATAAAATACTTGAGGAAGCCAAGTTGCACCCAACTTTGGATGATGTCGTTCAAGCATTGACATCTACTTGTGTTAAAGCAGATATGTTATTACTGCCAATTACTTCATTGTCCTTAACGGCTTATGATATCAAGAGATTGTTGTTTACTACTTTATTTTTGACACCAATCTATCTCATCGTCAGCTACTTGTTAATAAAACCAAGAACTATATTACTTTCTGTGGGTGTATATCTATTGACCTATCATTCCTCCTATTCCATAGTCACCAGAAGAATGCTTTGGAAATTGAAAATTGTGAGACTTGTTAGTTTTTATTTGACTGGGTTAGACTTGTCTGAAACAAAAAATCGTTCACTCTTTGCTGCCGCTTTTGCCAAAGTTAGTAGCACCGGCTCTACAAAGTCTAAACCTGTTAGGTTTACATATGTCATCTATGAAAATCAAAGAAAATGGTTAGGTATTGGATGGACTAGTAATTTGTTATCTTACGAAAGAACTTCATGGACTGATGAATTTTTAAATGAAAGTAGTTCCATTGAATCGTTTAGATTACCAAACGCATTGGACGATACTCCTGATGCAAAGATCCATGGAGCCACTTGGAGATGGGTTGATAAAACTTGGAGGTTGGATTTGACAAATGATGGTGCGATAACATTATCGAGTTCAAAAAGGTCTAAAACAACAGCTGACCCATCATCAGATGAAGGGTTTATTTATTATGATAATACATGGAAAAAGCCTGCTACAGAGGATACATTTTCTAAATACACGAGAAGAAGAAGATGGATAAGAACAGCAGAGTTGGTATTTGATGAAGAGCCATTAGAGGAAGGTGAAAAGGTCACAGGATCTAGTGTTTCCGAATCTACTACGAAAAGGGTAAAAAATTTGAGATTTGTAGAAGAATCAGCTGATTCGGTTGAGTCAGATAAGAAAAATGAGTAGGTAAATATATATGTATACGCACCGGCACACCGCGACCGGCAATCCGCTTGTTATCTCTCGGATTTGCCCAGATGGAGATCCCCGAGCAACAAAAACAAAATAAAAATAAAAATAAAAATAACTCATATATAAATAGATTGCTTGTATTCCCAGTTTTCTATTTAATCAGCAAACAAATGTCAGAATTATACTCCTCTACCTACGGTAAAGCTAATGTTAAATTTTTAAAAGTCAAAAAAGACTCATCTAATCCAACTGTACAAGACATTCTTGAAGCTAATGTCCAAGTCTTGTTGAGAGGTAAATTTGACGAATCGTATACTAAAGCTGATAACTCATCCATTGTCCCAACAGACACAGTTAAAAATACGATCTTGGTTGAAGCAAAAAACACTGATGTATGGCCAATTGAACGATTTGCTGCCCATTTAGCTAAACATTTCACTGATAAATACAGCCATGTTGAAGGAATTGAGATTATAATCTCTCAAAGTAAATGGACCAAGATTAAATTAAATGGAAAAGAACACGCGCATTCCTTCAAATATGACGGTCCGGAAACTCGTCGTACATATTTAAATTACGATAGACATTCCTTGGAATTGACTTCATCAATTAAGGATTTGACTGTTTTAAAATCAACAGGTTCAATGTTTTATGGGTATAATGTATGTGATTACACCACTTTGCAACCAACTAAAGACAGAATTTTGTCTACTGATGTTGATGCTAGCTGGACATTTGATAAAAAACAAATTTCTACATTGGATGATATCTTATCTCAGCCACAATTATTTGATCATACTTATGATGTTGCTAGAGATGTGACTTTGGAATTGTTTTGTTTGGAAAACTCTCCTTCTGTTCAAGCTACAATGTATAACATGTCTGAGAAGATTTTGGAAAATGTAAAACAAGTTGGCACCGTCACTTATGTTTTACCAAACAAGCATTATATCTTGTTTAACTTGGAATGGAAAGGTATTGATAATAAGGAATTGTTTTACCCATCTCCAGATCCAAATGGGTTAATTAAGTGTACAGTAGGTAGAAAAAAGGCTAAACTTTAGTTGCAAAAATATACATCTCGCAAGAAAAGTTAAAAAAAAAAAAATAATAATAATAATAATAATAATAATAATAATGATAAAAAAAAAAAAAAAAAAATTAAAAAAAAAATTTTCTTCTCTTTAATGTCGAAAACATTACTTCTATCTATTATAGCTACGGCTGCAGTGACTGCCGGTGTCATCGAAGCGTATCATCAGTATAAAAGAACTCCCACACCTTCACCAAGAAAACAACATTCCGAAGAATTGATTCGTGAACAGTTGGCGAGAAACTATGCATTTCTCACAGATGATGGAATGGAAAATGTTCGTAAACAAAGAATAGTTGTTGTTGGAGCAGGAGGCGTAGGATCTTGGGTTGCTACAATGTTGGCTAGATCCGGTGTTGAGCATTTACGTATTATCGATTTTGATCAAGTCTCATTAAGTTCTTTAAATAGACACGCAGTAGCGACTTTGAAAGATGTTGGAATACCGAAAGTGGAATGTCTTAAAACACATTTATTGGAAATAGCTCCCTGGATTGAAATAGATACATGTAATAGATTGTGGAATTTAGATCTGGCTGATGAGTTGACTTTGGGTTTTGAACCAACTTTTATAGTTGATTGTATCGACAATTTGGATACTAAATGTGATTTATTGACATACTGCAATGAAAAAAAACTACAAATTGTATCTTCCGGTGGAGCAGCAACTAAGCTGGATCCTACTAGAATAAACTTGGCGGATATTTCTAAAACCGAAGAAGATCCATTGATGAAAAAGATTAGAATTGTTTTGAAAAAGAGGGGTATAACCAATGGGATACCTGTAGTTTTTTCCGCTGAAAAGCCGGATCCAAGAAAGGCTAAGTTGTTGCCATTACCTGACGATGAGTTTAGCAAAGGCAACGTTGATCAATTGTCTGCATTGAAAGATTTTAGAGTGAGAATTCTTCCTGTTTTGGGGACTATGCCAGGTATGTTTGGATTAGCTATTGCAACTTATATATTAACCACAGTTGCTGGTTACCCGATGGAGCCGGTAGAGGGTAAGAATAGGTATAAAATTTATGACGATTTGTTACAGAGTCTTGCTGGTCAACAAACTAGGATTGGTAAAACTGATCAACGTGTCCAAATAGCTATGCATGAGGTTAATTATATTTTAGAAGAGGTATTTCGCGGGAAATCGCCAATATCGAATTATTCCACCAGGTTAACATTATCGAGATGGGATCCAAGTAAGGAGATTTCTTTGCAAAATGTAGTTGTCATGACCAAAGATGAACAAAGAAACCATGAAAAGAGAGTAATCAATGGTGGTGAAAAATTGGAAGATGTATACCTGAAAGAGGTGATTGAATTGGTAGATTCTAGATTTGCTGATGAAAAGTACTTTTCGCAGTTTAGGTAGAAATGTAGGAAAAGCGAGAGAGAAAAAAAAAAAAAAAAATATAATAATAATAATAATAACAAAAACCTTCTCACCAATCATGTTTTTCAACCCCGTAAGAAGATTTGCCTTCAGAGGCTTTCGTTTTCAATCAACATATAGACCACAAAGAAAACCGCAGGGTATTAAAGCTCTTATGAAGGAGTATGGGTATCCTGCTCTTGGTGTGTATTTGGGACTTTCGTGTATTGATTTACCAATTTGTTATATATTAGTTCATTCAATGGGTCAAGAAGAGATTGAAACTTATGAAAATAAAGTGAAACAGGCTTTTGGATATGGTATCTCTGATGAAGAATTGAAGAGAAAGCAAGAAATCAAAAGTATTGAGAACAAAATTGAATCAAAGGAAGACAAACCAACTGGTCTTGTCAGCTACATATTGAGTCAATTCTCATGGACTGAGTTTGCTATTGCCTATGGAATCCACAAATCCTTAATATTTATCCGATTCCCAATAACAGCTGCCATTACACCTGGTGTGGTAAAACTATTGAGAAGTTGGGGTTTCAGAATTGGTACAGATAAATTATCCACCACAGCTATTATTGCCAAAGATTTGGCCAAAAGTGGAATCAAAGATATAACTGCTTCTTCTCCTAAATTCGGAGTGAAACCTGGTAATAAAAAATGGTGGTGGTTCTTTTAAAATTTTATATACCTAAAAACTTTTTCATCCGTTCATAGACAAAGAATGAACATGCAACCATGGGTCCAACTTTCATATACCCAATACTTAAACCTACAAAAAACCCTCTAATCCCACTCTCACGATAAATCAATTTTGCTGTATTTGTAAATGACAAGTATTGACCTTGATTTACTGCACCTCCAACTTGCATTCTTCTTCTAATCACCTCAAATGGGTATGCCGCTGTTTGTGAACATAGTCCTGCAAATCCACCAGCAAGCAATTGAGCGTATGCTTTCAAAGGTGCACGCGATTCTCTAGAGGATTTACCCTTTTTCTTAATAACAACATTTTTTCCATCACCTTGAACGGTGTATGAGGCGAAATACTTTGACCGTAAAATGTCTTGTAATAAATCATGAGTGTAAAATGACACCCCGGCATAAGGAATCATTCCAAATATAGTAGGGGCGAATCCTCGATAAAAATTTGCTAAATGTTGAATTGACAAGGGGAAAGATTTTCTCATAATTCTCAACCATGATGGGTCTGTTGGTTTTAGGGGAGGGTTTTCGTTATAAATTAAGGTCACTGTAGATAATATTCTTCCTCTTCTTTGTGACATAAATTGATGATGTTCTTTATGAGTCTGTAAATGCGATAAATTTCTGGTCTCAAATGCTAATCTAACTCTAATTAAATCTAATGGATAAGTGAAAAATACGGATGCTAGTCCAGACAAAGATCCAGCCATGAACCTTCTTCCTGCTGTTTCATAATCGTCATTTGGAATCAATATTGTTCTGATTTGTTCATAAGCAACAAACTTGATTGCTGCATAAGGAAAAATTCTCAATAATGTTATTGAATTGCCTTGATATAATCCTAATATCCCGTCTGTTTTCCAAATACGTTTCCCAGCGTCTATCAACCCGTGGAAGGTTCCTCTATACTTTATGAATTCTGGATTTGAAGTTTGGAACAAGATCTTAATCCTATCTAAAGGAGCCACCAATGTTTTTGCACAAGATCCAGCAATACCTCCTGCCAACCCTGACTTTAGTATATACTCTATACTTTGTTTATCAATAATTTTGATATCTTCTATAGGCGTTGACTGGTCGTTGCTGTAATGTCCCGGGGTTGGGATATGTGGGTAACTCCTCGGTATATCAGACGGCATTGATTGTGGAGGAAGAAAGTTTTTTTTTTTTTTTTTTTTTTTTTTTTCTGACATTTGCGGGCGATTTTATTGGGGTTATGCGCTCATGTAG
>JAKTXM010000019.1:0-13696 GCA_030582575.1 Candida buenavistaensis | reverse complement strand
AATTGAACTTAACAATATTGGTTGAATTTGTAAATCTTCATCTTCAATTATACCCAACAATTCAACATGCAAAGTGAAATATCTAGCAGTAGCATTAGTACTCTTGACTCTGATTGAACTTGTGAATTGGATTCTTTCAAATCTAGCAACTTTAGAAATCGATTGACTTGGATAGCTCTTTAAAATTGATTGATCTTTCATATTATCCAAGTTGTATTCTTGGTAATAATTACCACGATCAAAGTAGAAAATCTTGTTCATGTTTTCAATTTTACTATTGTTACGTTTGTTACAGCTTGCTTTGACTGTTTCATGATCTGGTAATTCAGCTGGCACTGTAGGATAAATTGGAGGGGGGAATTGAGGCCCCTTGTCTCTCTTTGCAGTATGCTGAATCAATGAGATTGCAACATCATCATCGGAACACTTAGCCACCAATCTGATTGCAAAATAGCTGATAGGAACCTTGTAATCACCAAGATGTCTGTTATGGTGAGGATGCTGCGGATGGTTGTGTTGTTGATTTTGAGGGTGATTTGGATGATGTGGTGGGAACCCATTCATCTTGTTATTAATCTTGTCATAAGTATAAAACTTGTTACCAATAAATCTTTCAAAATCAAAATCTTGTAAAGTGAATGATGAAACCAATGTAAAGTAGTTACGCTTGTAACCAATCCAAGATCCAGTTTCACCCATTTCAAAACCTCTATCAATACGAGCATGTAATAAAGGAGTCACTTGCACATCACTGCCTTCACAATAAACAGGTTGATGCTGTTTAGTGATTGAAAACGGAGGGCCAACTCGGAATAAATCACTAGATCTTGGAGCCACCTTTCTATTAGAAGATTCCAATATATCATTTTGATTGGAACGAGCCAACATAGCCATATGGTGTTGCTGAGCTTCAGCGTGAGCCTCTTGTTGTTTTTGCTTCTTAGCTTGACGAGGCTGTCTTGGAGGTGGCAGTTGTTGACGTTGTTGAATCAAAGGCTGTGGTGTCGGTTGAGGAGTTTGATGGTGAGATAAATGAGGAGGCTGTTGGAGTTGAGGTTGTTGAAGCTGAGGTTGGGCCTGTTGCTGATAATGGTGTATCTGCTGTTGCTGATACCCCATTGGATTAAAATGCATACCCAAATGTTCTTCAGGGTGTAACTGAGGATGCATCTGTTGTTGGTAATACGGATTTGGAGTCATCAACTGGTGGTGTAACTGTTGTTGATGCAATTGTTGATTATTGTAATGAGACACTTGTTGATATGGTTGTGCTTGATTGTTGTTTGGATGCATAGCAAAATGAGGAAGACTTTGTTGCTGAGCGATTCCATGGTAAATTGGATGAGGAGGAAGTTGAGGTTGCTGAGAAGGTTGTTGATGAGCTACCTCATACATTGGGTGTTGATGAAATTGTTGTATTGAATCCTCATTCTTGATATTATGAATATTTGCAACATTAGCTGCAGCGGCTTCTTCAGCTACACTTGGATCTTCATTTGGCAAGTTCATCTTTGTGGATTGATTGAATGGAAAAGAGTTTTGTTGTGATGTTTTTTTTTTTCTTTTGTTTTGTTTGTTGAAGAAAAAAAAAAAAAAAAAAAATTGATGTGATGATTTTATTTGTGCAAAAATACACTACCTCTGACAAATGAGGACTTGTTAAAACACAAATAGAACGTTGAAGTGGCGATGGTAGATTGGTAAAAGTCTAATCTAATCTGATTAGGGTTGTTTGCAAAAGGTTGAAGAAAGAAAAAGAGAATGAGAGGGAAGAAAAAAATTTTTGTGATGGAAAAATTAGAAAAGACAAAAATAAAAAAAAAAAGAAAAATGGCAAACAAAAAAGAAATGTAATTTTTTATTTTTTGTGTTTCATCCAACTCGGCGCACCAGCCTAAACAGTGGACAAACTAAACCATGCATTGAAAAAGCAGCGGACAAAAATTAACTGGCCAATAATCTTGCATCAGAAAACCTTGTTTTGGTGCCACTTCTGCCGAAAAGCCTTTTTTTTCACACACACAAAGTTACAAAACTAAAATTGCCGTTGCTTCTAGCGGAAATACAAAATAAAAATAAAAATAAAAAGCACATAGCGGAAAAATATGTGTGCAGATGGTTTGTATAAACCGTTGAGTTACAAGAATAAGTCAAGTGAGCTATTACTGCACCACAAATTTCTCTGGGGTTCTTTTGTGTTTAAAACGCGTGATTTGAGGATTCGTGTACTGAAATTGCCAGTACAAAGGGATTGGTCAGGAGAAGAGTAGATAATGAGAAAACGTTTGTACAGTATGCGTAGCGGTTATGGATAAATTATTGTCCTGGAGAATAAAAATTTGATGATAAAAATTTACAAAATAATGTAAATAAAAAAACTCTTGCTAGGTGATAATTAGATTTTTCCAGATAGTTAGAGGACGCTTGAGATAACTCAGTTAGTAAGAAGAGTCTATTAGCTACGTGGTTGAGTAGTTTCGGTTTCATGCTGTCAAAAGATCTTGTGCGAAAATTTTTTTTTTTTTTTTTTTTTTTTTTTTTTTTTTTTTTTTTTTTTTTTTTTTTTTTTTTTTTTTTTTTTTTTTTTTTTTTTTTTTTTTTTTTTTTTTTTTTTTTTTTTTTATTTTATTTTATTTTTTTTTTTTTTCATTTTTTTCTTCTATTTTCCCCTATTTCGCGAGGGTCAAGATGGAACAATCAACAATGACACGTCCAGCGTTGTCCCATGATCAGGAAGTTCTAGAAAAGACAGCTGCTACAGTTCACCATCACCACCAAAGTGGCTCGTCACACTTCCCTTCAAGTTTACGTGATATCTTGTCTGTTGTTTTCATTACCCTTTCCTTTCCACAATACATGTCCTTAGGATTGCTACTACTGTACATCATGTTAGGATCAAATTTCATGGGAGGCAAGTTTTTAATCAATTTTATTTTACCACTGCATAAATCCAGTTTAAACACTCATTCGTTTTTGACTTTTTTAAAAATAGGTTTCATTGATGTGATACTCTTTTTTTCATTAGGAAAAATTGTCAAAAGGCATTTTAATTATTTGATTATATTTGCAAAAGCAATAGTTGCAAGTGAATTTATTGGTTCATCATCGATTAATTATATTAATTCAATATCTTCCAAAAAATTCACCACAAAAATACAATATGATGACAAGAATCGAGTTTTTAATAGCAATTTGATAAATGCCATTGTTTGTTTTATTATTATAAATTATGTTAATTATGTATTAAACTGGGTCAATTTTTCGTTTCAATTGTTTTCATTAAAAGTTTCGTACGTGAACACCAATCAGGTAAGTGTTCAAGTTTATTTGTTTTTATGCATTCATACTATTATACAAGCATTGTTTAAAAAATCACCTATTACACAGAGTTCTATTCCTACAGATGATATATCTATTAATGTTGATGATAACAAATTGTTGGATATTGAAATTAATGACTTGCCCAAGTTTACGGGAAAGTACAACAGTAATTATGCTTTTAAGAATTTTGAAAATTTTATTGTATCACCTTTTAATAGCAAGTTATCGGTTATGAAAAACAGAATGAGGGCTTCATCTTTGTCGAAAGCAACGACTACTAGTACCACCACGTCGTTGACAAGTTCGACTACGTCGACGTCGTTGATTACGACAACAGTTTCTCCTAATGTCACTCTTATAGAAAACACAATTATTGTACAACCATTTTGGTCCATTATAGCAGCAGTCAAGGCTATGTTAAAGAATCCAAATTTATTTCATGGAGAACAGACAAAGAGAAAAAATGAAGGCGGTTGGTTTTTAACAGATGATGTACAACTGAATGTGCCTATGGCTCTTATTGTTATTGATTCAGATAAGGTTATTATCAGGTTATTGGCAGCAACTGTTGGTGATATTGAAGTTAGATTAAACAATATAAATTGGTCTTATTTTAAAGTTGTTGATGAGTTTCTTATTATTTATGGATTAACTGCGTTGTTTCAGTACGAGGTGGATATTTTAGCAAATTCAAAAGTATTGAATCATCTTGTTGTGAATACTACCGATGATGATGATCATGTGATTAATAAATCAATCAAGGAAACGTCTTCATTAACAACTTTACAAACATCCCTTGAATCGATTATGAATAAAATTGATCACTCAAAGGTGAAGTTGAAAAAGTACAAGAAGGATGAGAATAAAAAAGTCACAGAATTAAGAAATTCTATTGAATTACTAAAGGGGAAGATTCTAAAGAACAGACAGGGGAATGATAATAGGGTCTTTGGAAAAATCAAGGGATTGAACCATTCAGTGATGCAATTGGAGAATGAGATTGATCTGTTGAATGGTGAGATTGAGGGGTTGAATAAGGAGTGTAAGGAACAGCTGTCTAATGATGGAGAAAAGGCTCAAGAGAAAGAGATTGCTCAACTAGAAAGGGAATATCATGTTCTCGAATCAAAGTTGAAGGAAACTAGAGCAGAGTTAAAGAATAGTACTAGCGAATTGAATACTATTGTTGGTAAACAACAAAAATTGGCCAACAAGGAAGCTTCCAAACAAGAAGAGCTTCGTAGTTTACAAAACGATTTGAAGAACATAAAGAGAACTGAAATTCTGGCTAAATTCAGCAAGAGAATGAAACGTACTAACGAAAAGTTTGAAACGATTCTACCAAAAATTGTACAAGAAACGGAGAACTTAACTCGTGAATATAGTGAACTATAAGTTGCCTACTTTATAAAACTCTCTATTGTAGTAAAGTATACCGCCAGTGTGGGAGTTGTGTAGTACATCCATTACTTGAGACACCCAAATTTCATGACTTTCAACACGGAAGTTTTCTCTGACTTTGCAGATAAATATGGTTTCTACGTCATTTAGTATGGGAATTTGCACGTTGTCAATGTCATAGAACAGATATTCTTTTAGCTTGTGGAATGGACGAGTTTTTTCATGAAATTCGTTGCCTTTAACTCCCTTGGAAAATACTCTACATAGGTGGACGGAATTTTTTGTAGGTGGTAGTACATGTAACGCAAGGTACTTGTTGCGATGTAATTCATCAGATGTGTAGGATGGTAAATGCAAATTAAATTGAAGTAATGGAGGATTCACAGATAATGAACAAACGGATCCAAGTGTCATACCATGTAATTCCTTTGGGTTGGTTGTGGCCGATGTTAGGATCATTGCTTGATAAGCTGTCCTTGACATGGCTAGTCGGAATGATTCCGCCACGCTTGATGTTGTGTATCTCCGAAAGGTATTCATGTTGAGTGGAAAATTTTTCGCTTCTTATTTTTTTTTTTTTTTTTTTTTTTTTCTCTTTTGTACTTCTTCACGTGCAAGGCTTTTTAGCATAGCCACCAAGGAAAAGGACAATCAGTTTGTAAGTACTTGACATAATGGTATAATGTGTTGATGCATAAGGGTGTTTGCAAACAGTGTTGGCAAACGGTGTTGGAAAAGGGTAGTAGGTGAAAGGTATTGGAGTTTAAGGGTGCTGACAAGTACTAGCCTTTGTTTATGATTTCACCAAGTGCGGAACTGTAATTAGATCTAAGCCATGGAAAAAAAGAAAAAAATATTCTTGCAATATAAATAGTTATCCCCCTGAATTGTTTTTCTTTTTTTTTTTTTTTTTTTTTCTCTTATATTTTTTTTTCTTGACCACGTTTAACCAATGTTGTTTCCAACCTTATTAGTGTCAACCCTAGCTGTGGCGTTTGCCAGTAAAGAAGTAGAAGTTATTGAATTTAACAATTTCGGATACTCCGGAACGTATAACCAAGTACTGAAATTAAGTGATATATATAAAGATTCATGTTCCTGTGAAGTTGATAGTACCCCTGTATCCTTTTCTGGGTCTAATGCTCCTTTGAATGAAGAGGTATCTGTTCATTTCCGTGGGCCACTTGTTTTGAATAAATTTGCATCCTATGTTTCTGATGGTTTTAAACATGGCGATGATAGTTCTGGGGATTGGAAGAGATTGAGTTACTATGATGGATCCAGCAGTGAGAATGTAACATTTTTGACCAAAGCTGGTAAGAATTCTTCTTGTTTGGGTGTTGGTTTAACTTATGCTGGTACTGATGGTCTTTCAAAAGCTGATTCGACCACGGTATTGGCAAAGGATAGTTTGATCAATTCTAATGAGGAGTTTGTTATTTTTTCGAATGTTAGTTGTGGAAAATCCGGTTTAAGTAATGATTGTGGTGTGTACAGAGACGATATTCCAGCTTACCATGGATTTTATGGTACTACCAAAATGTTTTTATTTGAATTTCAAATGCCAAATGAAACTCATACAAACACTGATGTTTCAAACTATAATATGCCAGCAATTTGGCTTTTAAATGCAAAGATTCCAAGAACTTCTCAATATTCTAATAATGTCAACTGTTCTTGTTGGAGATCTGGATGTGGTGAATTTGATGTTTTTGAAGTCATGAACACTACTGAGTATCTTAATTTGTATAGTACCATTCATGATTATCAAGGTGCTGAGGAAATTGAAACTGGGTTGGCAGCACCAGGTTATATTAAACGTGATTTAACCGGTACAATGGTTGGTGGTGTTGCGTTTGATAGTGATGGTAATGCCGTTGTTTGGGTATCCAACTCGACTTCTTTTGATTCTTCAGTCAAAGCAGCTGATGTCAATTCATGGGCGAAAGAAGCTGGTGAAGAGATTGCTACTACGTTGGCTACTGTTGCACCTCAAACTGCAACTACAAGTAAGAAAGGTAATGGTGTGGTTTATCAACCATCATTTTTCAGTTTGATGGGTTTACTTGTTTGGTTTTTATAGATGTATAAAGTTTAGATAAGAGATTATTAATTGTGCTTTTGGATTATTGTAACTGATGAATATGTCTTTGTATGGGTGCTGGTCTATGTGGATTCCAGGTTTGCCTGGTTCGTCACTTTTAAGACTACCAATTTGTTCCCTATAAGTTTTATCAATGAATTTTAATAAATCCTCTTGTAGGACAAACTTTGCTTTTATTTTCTGATTGTGGATAAACTGTAGTGACACCAATTTACGCACATCCTTTGCGTGGGCAACCATGTATGTAATATATTTAGAGCTGTTGACGATCAATCTGAATGGCTCATCAATGTCTTCACCGATTCTAGGTTTAAGTATAAATTGTTTTGGATTTGCATTATCTTTTGAAACAGTTAAAGGTATCCCATTTCCGATTGGTAAAGTAGTCACAGGGGAATTTGCATCGAGACAAGTTAGCGATGCTGCAAATGGATTGTTTAAGGAATAGTAACCTGATTGGTATAGATTGCTAGCGTGTTTTTTTGGTGTACGTAACCAACGTGTAGGATTGATGAGGATTGGGTGTTTCATAGATGTAGAAACGTTGCTTAAATTTTTTTTTGTCGCGGAAATTTCTTCTTTGTTGTGTTTTTTTTTTTTTTTTGCGTTAAATTTGGTGTAAAGATTTGTTTTGTTTTTGTTTCAGATTTAAATGATGCAAAATGTGGACCCCTGTGTTTAACAGGTAAGCCAAAACACACATGGGTATATAAATGTGGATTTGGTCCGTGGTAAAATTTTGTTCACCATGCGTTTTTCATTGTTGATTTTGCTAGCATTGTCCCTTGCTGCACCAGTTATTGTCACAGTTGTTGTGACAGCTCCTTTGAAAGTGATTACAGCTGGCCAGTCAACCCAGGATACCTTAGCACAAGATATTTTAACCACTGTTAGTTCAACTGATTTAACTACCAGCTCAGCTGATTCCACTACCAGTTCATTTACCACTTCCAGCTCAACTGATTCCACTACCAGCTCAACTGATTCCACTTCCAGCTCAACTGATTCCACTTCCAGCTCAACTGATTCCACTTCCAGCTCAACTGATTCCACTACCAGCTCAACTGATTCCACTACCAGCTCAACTGATTCCACTACCAGCTCAACTGATTCCACTACCAGCTCAGTTGATTCCACTACCAGCTCAGTTGATTCCACTACCAGTTCATTTACCACCTCCAGTTTCTATGCCTCTGACTCCTCCAAGCCCACCCCATCTGCTTCAAAAGATCTTGCCGGTAAAGTACTTTCTGCTTATGCCCAAACAGGTAATTCATATTATGATACCGTTCACAAAGTTTGGACCCGTTTTTGGATTTCAAACCAAGGTAAATGGAATGCAAAAGATGCAATATGTAGTGATGGTTACACAACTCCAGTTGTTTGGACAATGGCAGTTTTGGGTAAGGCAATTTCATTTACAGGTGACGCCTCTGGCCTTGAAGTAACTATTGAAAGAATGATGGATTATTATGATCCAGTAACCAAAGCCTTTCAAGCAACACCAAATACCCCGGAAGAGATTTATACTGATGATAATGCTCAAATTGCATGGGTTTTTATAGAAGCTTACAAAGCGACAAGCAATGAAGAGTATTTGCAACGTGCAAAGGATATAGTTTCATACCTTCAAACTCAGCGTGGTCCTAAGGGTGGTATTATCTGGAAAAAGGATAAAAATTACATTGCATCAATTTCTACAGTTGAGACAGCATTGGCAGCTGTCAGATTATATGAGATTACCAAAGATGAATCGTTAATCGATCTAGCACATGATTGCATGGATTTTATGTTTACCAATTTACAAGATCAAGATAAGTTGTTTTACGATGGGCTTGATAAGAATGATTTTACTCAAATTGATAGAGGGAAATTGACTTATACTGTTGGTTGTGCTATTAGTACGTTGGTTTATTTGAACAAGTTTAAAGGAGAACTGCTAGATCAAGCTTTGGAGTTGGCACTGTCTGCTACTAATATTAATGGCGCATTTTACCAAGAAAGTGGTATTTGGAATAATCAATTGGAATACGTTCATTTGTTATTTGCGGGATTTGCTGATGCCTTTAGAATGAGTGATGAATTTGAAAAGTTTAAACCTGAAGTTACTAGACAAGGGAATTATGTTTTCCAGTATTTACAAGATCCCAATGATCAGGCTATGTATTTCAACCTGATTTCAGTTTCCAGCTCTTCGGCACATGAAAGGTATAGTCAAGTTTTTGCTGGTAATTATAACCTGGATAATTCTATATATTGTGATAGTGATCCATCCAAACCGGTTAGAAAAGATTTGTTGGTAAATGCAAGTGCATCTCAGATTTTGTATTTTATAGCGAATTACTAGAAAAAAAAAAGTAAAAGAATGAGAGAAAAAAAAAAAAAAAAAAAAAAAACATACTCATCTCACCCTCTATATAATGACTCTTGAAGCTTTAAGTGATAAACCTCAAGATATATTCAAAATAAAAGATGATTATTTTAATAGATTGGCAAAACTGTTTATAGATCCACTAACGAAGGAGTATTCTGTTTTGGATGAGATTTATATTGAAGGGTTGGATTCTACACAAGTGTTTGGACAAACGAAGATGGTTGTTGATGGAGTTGGAGAGAAATTGATGGGAGTGATACTGGAGTTGAGGGGGGTCACAAATGCGGAAGAGGAAGATGAGGAAGAGGAAGAAGAAGAGGACGCAGAGGATGAAGAGGAAGAAGTAGACGAAGTGGAAGAAGTAGACGAAGTGGAAGAAGATGAAGGTGAAAACGAAGTGGAAGAAGATGAAGGTGAAGACGAAGTGGTAGAAGGGGACGATCCCCACTCAGATTATAAAAAGGATGCATTTGGATTGAATGATGGGTTTTTTGATATCGATCAATTCAACAAACAAGTTTTGGCAATGGAAGAAGAACAAGAGGATGATATTGATTATTTTGCAAGTGTTAGTGATGATGAAGAGATGGATTATTATAATGATTTTTATGAAAAGGCCGAACCTGTTGAATCGACAATGCTTGATTTGTTTGAAGAAGAACCAGAACATACCGAGTTGTCATCATTTGAAAAGCAACAACAACAAATTGCCGAGGAAATTGCGAAATTGGAAGCAGAATTGGTAGCAGATAAGAAATGGACTATGAAGGGTGAAGTTACCTCGAGTCAAAGACCTGAAGAATCAATGTTGGATGAAGAATTGGCATTTGATCGTACTTCTAAACCTGTTCCAGTAATAACCGAAGAGTCGACACAAACTTTGGAAGATTTAATTCGGAAAAGAATCAAGGAGGATGATTTTAATGATTTACCAAAACGTGTATTGAATGACTTGCCAAAATTTAGAGCGCCAAGAGAAGAAGTTTCTGAACAAAAATCCACCAAATCATTGGCGGAATTGTATGAGGATGAATATACAGGTGTCGAAGTTGAAAAGAACCCACAGCATGATGAGATTTCTGAACTCTTTACAAAAGTTACACACAAGCTAGATGCATTATGTTCTGCTCATTTTATTCCAAAACCACATCAAACAAAAACTATTGATATTAAAGTTGCATCGGTTAGTACAGAAGACGCCCAGCCATTGCATGTTTCGAGCGAATCTAGATTGGCGCCTCAAGAAATTTATAAACCGGAGACAAAATCAGGTTTATCATATTCAAAGGATGAGTTGAGCCGAGATGATAAACAAAGATTAAGAAGAGCTAATAAAAGGAAGAAAGCCAAGAAGTTTGAGAGGGTTGTTAAACCAAAGACTGTTGTTGATACGTTGGCAGGAGCCAAGAATATTACAGTTATTGATAAAAAGGGGGAATTCCGTGATGTTCAAGGTAATATTAAAAAAAGTGGCTCCCAAAGCTTAAATAGTCTAAAGTTATAAAAGAAATTCCGCGCACCGGTTCAACAAAAAAAAAAAAAAAAAATCTCTTTCTCTTTATCTCGATTTCTCCCCCCCCCCCCTCGACAATGATTAGTGTTGATTTTCTTTGGAAGTTGATTACATTACCTTACCCGATAATTAGGTCTGTGATTCAGTATTATACTGTTGGAACTATTTACTCTAGAACTAGTAAAGAGTTTAATACATTATGGAAGAATGTTCTTCTCCTGGTGGAATATCATGTTTCTGGGAATTATAAAAAAGAGAATATAAAAGCAGTTGTTTATCAACCAATTGGCAAAGTTATTGGTAAGTTTAGATCCCATCCCTTGGCATTGAAATTGAAGAGTTTTGGTGAAAAATTCGATGAACATAGTTATTGGATTCATAAAGGTGGAAAGAGAGTGTTGGTTTATATTCATGGTGGTGGATACATGTTGAACATGTTTGAATCTCAATTTGTGTTTATCTCTGCGTTACATTATGCATTGAAAGATAAAGATGTTAGTATTTTGGTTGTTGATTATTCTCTCACTTTGTTTGATAATGTTTTCCCCACTCAAGTGAATGAACATTTAGTTACTTATAAGAACTTGGTTAATCAAGGATATGAGGTTATTTTAATGGGAGACTCTGCTGGAGCTCATATGACATTATCTATTTGCCGAGCTATTGCTTATCCGAAAGAGTGGGAACAACATTCTCCCATTAGTACTGAGAAGTTACCGCAACCGATTGGTATTATTTTAATTTCACCGTGGGTTGAACCAGTGACTCAGCCAAAAATTCCAACCAGACATGGTGTGGATACTTTTGGAGATTTGGGTGCAGAAGACACTAGTATGGGCGAGCTTTATGTTGGTAACAATGATCGAGTCAAGATTAATAATTTTTTGACATTTACAAACACGACTTGGGAAGAGCATTGGAAAGAGGTTGAGCCATTGAATAATGGTAAGAATTTAGTTATTGTTGGTGAGAGAGAAGTTTTAAGAGATGGTGTTGATGATTTCTATAATATTGTTAACAAGGGCAGCATCAATTATTATACTGAACCTGGTGGTATCCATGCACAACTAGTTTATGTTGAAAGTTTAGATTATGTCAGTCACAAGGGATGTAAAAGAGCAATCAAGGGGGATTTTAAAAACAAGTATGGTTACACCTTAGTGAGTGAATATATAAATAATATGTAGGATTAAAAAAATAAGTGGTTGCAAGAAAAAAAAAAAAAGTAGTATAAATAGGGCTGTAAAATCAAGGGATGTCTCTTGTTTTTTTTTAAAAAAACAAGAATAAGATGCTTTTCTTTTACTTTATTGTCGTTATTACTGCGTGGTATGTCCCAAGTTGGGAAACTACTTCAGAGCCAAATACTTATAAAACTCATGGTCCTCCTACCTACTCAAAAAGTTGTCCAACATCACCAACAAGAACGTACACAAAGAATTATCCAACTACTCCAACAAATAGTTGTCCAACTTATGCTCCAACAAGAACGTACACAAAGAGTCACCCAACTTATGCTCCAACAAGAACGTACACAAAGAGTCACCCAACTTATGCTCCAACAAGAACGCATCCTACTAACTACCCAACCGAGCTTTCAGATATTGCTTTAGGTGTTAAAGTCGATGGTACCACTTATCTTGCATTCCAAATTGATGATGGTCAAATGATGCATGGTAATTTAACTGTACATTGCTTAAACCGGACAAAACGATACGAACCATTTTGCAAGGTCTGTAGAAAAGGCTATTCAATCGATTTACGGTATACAGTTTTGACTGATCAACGAGGTGGTATTGGTGAGATTGCTAGTAATCATCAATTTCAATTTGATAAACCGTCTCAAATGAATGCTTTGTATCGGTATGGATGGTCAATTGTTTGGGAAGGAGATTGGTTATTAGCACTTAATGGAGATACAACCTTTTGGCATTGTAGAGCAGGAGATTTGTATAAGTTATATAACGCTTCTATTGGTGAACAATGTGGAGAAGTTAAATTGGTTATTTTGAAGCAGGTTGATTGCTAGTATTTGTATAAGTTTCGGTTTTGATTATGTAATCAATATATTTTTTATTTGGAAACAAACCACGAAATTTTTTTTTGCGAAAAATGGTTTGGTGGTGTAGCGGTATCACGTTTCCTTCACACGGAAAAGGTCTCGAGTTCGATCCTCGGCCAGATCATTGTTTTTTCTTTTTGCAGCCAAAAAGTTTCCATAATTTTGTAACGTAGTAATGACAAATCGAGTAACCTGAGATTTAAATCTATCCTCAGTAGCTGATAAATGAGAGAAGTACTAATTAGAGAAAGAGAGAAGTACTAATTAGAGAATGGTAAATGATGATTGGGGAGAGACATGAAAAGATTTTTTATTTTCTTGATTGAACCATAAATGTTTTCAGAATATAGAACATTATAGCTGGTAATTACAATAAGATTTTTGAAATGAGAATTCTTCAAGATAGCAGGTAAAGGAAAAAAACAAGCAACAAAACAAAGTTAATATTCACGTATAGTAATCATTGATTGAAGATTGGTAAGCTAATTAGAATAAAACAATATAGGGTGATAACTACATAGTGAATATATGATGGCTAGGGGAAGTTTTGTAGAGTTTTGAAAAGGGAGCAGTATCGACAAGAAAGTCATGCAATGAGCATATTTGTAACAAGCTGTTTATCCGTGCTTAATGTAGGATGAGAGAATATCTAAGTAACATCTACGTGCCAAAAGATTATTAAATACGAAGGTAACCAGCAATTAGATGGTACTGAAGAAAAATAAGAGAGGGATGTGAGAAAATTTGGGAGGAAAAAACAACGAACTTTTGGGAGTTCGCACATGAGCAAAATGTTGATTGGGGGGTTGTGAGTGGGGTAGGAAATTTTGTTTGTGTGTGTTTGATGGGGGGAGGCTGGAGGGGGGTCTTTCGTGGAGGACTACTGTAGCACAGTAGTACCGGAGTACGAAGTACGTAGGT